>CAIGQQ010037281.1:0-17020 GCA_903798035.1 Danio albolineatus | reverse complement strand
ATAATAATAATAATAATAATAATAATAATAATAATAATAATAATAATTTGTAGGTCTAGAAGACTATTAACATTAGCCTTTTTCAAAAAAAAAAGGTTCAATGTTCTTTAAGGAGCTAATTTGAAGGCTAATAATATTGACCTTAAAATCTATTTTTAAACATGTAAAAACTGCATTTATTCCAGCCAAAACAAAAGAAATGAGACATTTTCTCTAAAAGTATACTGTGAAAAACATCCGTGCTCTGTTAAAAATCACTTCTCAAATATTTGAAAGACTAAAACAATTAAAAGGAGGGCTAATAATATTGCCTTCAACTGTACATAACTGAGTCATTATTGAGCTCAGTGTTGATTCAGTTCAGTTCAATGTCAGCGTAAAGTTAATCAGTTATAAAATTAGTTCATTTCAGAGCTCAATGGAGGACAACAGTGTCATTATTCTGTGTCGATTCAGTTCAGTGTCAACGCTGCAAAACTAATCAATTACGAAACACGCAAACTAAAGAAACTACACAAGTTAATCAATTATTTACAATGTTTTACCAATCAATTGTTTCTTGTGGAAATTAACTCTGTCGTGGATAATAAAGTTGATCAATTGAGTTCACTTTCAAGGCCAGTGTCCTGACATTTCATCCTACCCATCAGATTATGCTACCAACCATGTACGTGGGGAGAACATGCAAACACCACACAGAAACGCCAACAGACTCATCTGGGACTCGAACCAGCAACCTCCTTGCTGTGAGGCAACAGTGCCAACCACTGAATCTCAACTTTCATCAATTAACCTGACCAAGAAATATTAAGTTAAACGTTTTATACCTTAAAAAAATGTATTGAAACTTATTAAAATGTTTGAAAGAAACTTCTTGTCATTTTTTACTGTGCAAATACGGTGACATTTTGATGGAGAAGTGACTGAGTGAGCATTTTAACCATTCAGACACAATAACTATAATGTTTGTAGCTTTAACGAAGATGAACTGTTTAATTATTTATTTAATGAAGACTACAAAGTGTCATTATTCAATTTCTGATATGAAACCATAAAACCATAAAGCAATGTTTTATTTCATTAATATCTTAGCTCTGTTGTACTTTTCTGTGCTTTTAATATGTTTATTATATTTAAGGCAGATGTTGGCGCAAAACACCTAGTGGTTAGTGCGCCGACATATGGTGCAGCAGCACGTCAGGGCGTCCCGAGTTCGAATCCCAGCTCGAAGACAATTCCCTACCCTACCCCCCTCTCTCTCTCTAACTTTGTTTCCTGTCTCAATACTGTCCTATCTAATAAAGGCCAAAAATAAAAAATGTATATATATTTAAGGCAAATGTGCACTCCTACATAATCACCTGACTCATTTTAATATTCATTCATTCATTCATTCATTCATTTTCCTTCAGCTTGGTCCCTTATTTATAAGAGGTTGCCACAGCGGAATGAACCGCCAACTATTCCAGCATATGCTTTACGCAGCGGATGCCCTTCCAGCCGCAACTCAGTACTGAGAAACACCATACACACTCACATTCACACACACACACTCATACACTACGGCCAATTTAGTTCCTATAGCGCATGTCTTTGGACTGGCAACACGGCAACACGGGGAGGACATGCAAACTCTACACAGAAATGCCAACTGACCCTGCCGGGACTCAACCCAGTTACCTTCTTGCTTTGAAGTGACAGTGCTAACCACTGAGCCACCGTGACTTGAAGATGACTTCATTAGGGTGTAGGAATCTTGATGGTTCTGTGGGTCTCGTCTATCAAATCTGATCTTTAATTTGTATTTTCAATCGGATTCGGTTCAGGTGACTGGCTAGGCCATTCTACAGCTTGATTTTCTTTCTCTGAAAGCATTTGAGAGTCACTTCGACTGTGTTTCGCATCATTGTCTTGCTGAAATGTCCACTCTGGTTTCATCTTCATCATCTGCTAATGTAGATGTTGGACTGAAGAAGTTAATATTCATTTACACTGAGGAAGGGAAGGTTTTGCTGAAGAACTACTGAGAGATTTCAGCTGCTGTCTGGGCTTTCACTGCCTTCCTACACCTCCCTTTCTTCATGTGTTCAATACTTTTCCATGCATCATTTCATTTTATTACACCTAACTTCATTTATAAACTGTTTCATCGCATATATGGATTTCTTTGGTTGTTACCAACATCTAGGGAAAATTTCAAGTCAACAACACCTTTACAGATATGTTTTCCCAGAAAAATGGTGACGTGCTCAATACTTATTTCCATGCTGTACATCAGTATAATGGTGCTAGGAAAATCACCTCCATATCAGATCAAATTTACAACGTCGATTTCATTTAAATGACTGTTTCCTCAAGTGCGTGAGAGATAAGACACTACAAGAAAAACACAAACTGTTCCGGCTGCATTGCAGGACTAAAGGGACAAAGGACAGAGGAGTGAATGTGGAACAGTGCTGCGTGGCAGAATGAGTTGTGTTTCCGACCCGCAGCTTCAGTAAACAATGCTGATTATTGCCTACAGTAAAGAGCTCGCAGCTCTGCAATTATTATAACGGCTGATTATAGTTCAGCGCTTCGGGGAGACAATGCTTCATATAATTACTGCTATAAACCACAGGAACGCTGATTCTTCTCTCACATGTACGAGTGTTGAGAAACAAAATCTAAAAGTTAGTCATTGTCAATGAGAGTAAAATGGCTAAAATTTTATCTCTGTAAGGGGGTCACGGTGGCGCAGTGGGTCGCACAGTCGCCTCACAGCAAGAAGGTCGCTGGTTCGATAGGGTGATGGAATCTTGATGTTTTTGTGGGTCTCGTCTATCAGATCTGATCTTTAATTTGTATTTTCAATCGGATTCGGTTCAGGTATCTGGCTAGGCCATTCTACAGCTTGATTTTCTTTCTCTGAAGGCATTTGAGAGTTTCATTGGCTGCGTTTCGCATCATTGTCTTGCTGAAATGTCCACCCTCAAATGTCATATCAGCTTGATTGAACGTTTGTTTTTAATTCAATTTAAACTTTTTTTTTAACCCAAATGTTCAGTTTGTCCATATTTGACCCAAGATATATCAGAGTGTATAGCTGATATGTACACTGGGTTGTCTCAACCTAATGTTACGTCATATTTGTACAAACTCAACAGTTGGGTGATTCTTTTCAATGCATCTTAAATGCCTTTTTTAACCCAGCAGTTGGGTTTCTCCATATTTGACCCAACATTGGGTTGGATTTGCACGTGTGCGCGACTGTGTATGTGTGTGAAATTCTTCCGCTCACAAATGTGTGTCATGCCAAGCGTGTTTTCAGTCAGGAAAAGTGCTGCTCTGCTGTTCCTCATAGTCAGTTCTGCTGAGTGTGCACTGTTAAGGGTGTGTGAGTTTTTGCATGTACACACCACACTGGAAGGGTTTAAGTGTGGACGCGGAAATAAACAGTCATATTTAAAGACATGCGAAACACCATTCACAAATCGTTTTTACTGGTATATTTAGAATCGATTATAGAGTTTATAATAGTTTGGTAATGAGTGTATTGAACATTGTATTGGTTTTAATGGAAACTAATGGTTCTCATACTGGTTTCTATACTAGTATTTTTTGCTTTCTGTTGACGGCATGGTAAAACTAATGAAATATGTCCCAGAGCATATTAGAAACTTTTAAAATATGCTGGTTTTGATGGTTAGAATTGAATGGTTTGCAATGTTTTTAATAGCATTTGCTGTGGGTTGCATTTTTAAGACTTGCGGATACATTTTCCATTCATTCTCCTTAATCTGGAATGATATATAAAAGTTAAAAAAGATATATAAGCGCTCAGGGGTAGCTCAAATATTTGGCCGGTGCTCTTTGGGTGAGGGATTCATCAAAGCAAACAACAAAAATCAGTCCAAGGCACTTGAAAAATGTGAAAAAATTAATAAACCTTTATTCACATGGCTTATTGTTAAAAAACCTACGCGTTTCGGCGGGGAGCTGCCTTCAGCAGTGTAACCTGAATCAGCCAGAATGAGTTATTTTAAGAATAAGCCATGTAAATAAAGACTTTTTAATTTTTTCACATTTTTCGAGTGCCTTGGCCTGATTTTTGTTGTTTGATATATAGAAGTTGTTTAATTTAGAGTGAACTGAATCCATTAATAATGTAAACTAATGAAAACTGCTTAAATATGATAGGAAACAATTGAATCTGTTATTAATTGTATGGTAATAATTGGTATGTTGTAGCGAGGACGTAAACAAGGAGTGTGTAATTGTATAAATAACAACTGAGGGCCTGTTTGCTTGTTTTGAGCGTACAAATTGTTGTTTATTTATCTCTTTTTGATTGTGTTTGTTTGTTAATGGCACTCTATGCTGTATTTGAAGTTTATCAGTTAACCTTGTTCATTCAATGATTTTGGAAATGAATTTCAGATGCATGTTTTGATTCGTAATGGAGTTAGATATTAGCGAATTTATTTCAAATCCGAGTGTGCAGCAGTTTAATAAATTCCGTAAAAAAGATTTATTTCAGATTGCAGATGTTTTTAATATTTCTGTAGTAAGCACAGCTTCTAAAGAAGTAATTAAATCTGCTGTATTTATTGAATTAGTTAAACAAGGGTTGTTGTGTGAAGAGAGTGAGCGAGAAATTGAGATGGAGAGAGAGAGCGCGGGGGCACCAGGGATTTTTTTTTAAATCCCTGTTATCTTGTTACGTTTTGGTTAAACTTCTTTTTGATTAAGGATTTTTAATTTAATTCGGAACAATTGGCGTTAATATAAGCAATATAAGCATTAAGCAATAAGCATGTTCCCCTTTAAATGTCATTTAGTGCTGCTTTTAATCATGTTTAGGTTTAATCTGAGGGATTATGTGATTCGGTGTGCTCTTAATGTGTGTGTGTCACGCGTTTCAGCATGTTGTGGTTTCTTAAGAAGGTGTGTGTGTGTGCGCACCAGCAGGTCCTCATGATAAGCAGAGCCCCGGTTTATCTGCTCTCCCACTGTCAGGCGTCCCGGGACGACTGGAGGAAACACATGATCGCCTGTCTTTCACATGTCTGCGCAGATCCTGCCACTCTGACCTGTGCTAATCCTGATCAAACCTCCTCATCAGATTAAACCGTGTTGGAGTCAAGACTGCAGCGCAGCGTCAACATCACAGCTATTACTGCCAGTGACTTATATAAGGTTGGAGAAAAGCTTTGGAAATTCACAAAACACTGCGCTTGGTATTACAGTGTGTTCAAATCAGTCTATTATGAGCACTTTATTTAGACTCTTTACTCTTATTTCATCTTTATGTTACGTAAATCTTATTCTCACTTGTTTGATTTTTGTTTAAAAGGGGGGTCCACTACGATATCAAATTTAAACTTTAGTTGATGTGTAATGTAGCTGTGTGAACATAAACAACATCTCTGAATGTAAGACGCTCAAAGTTCAATGCAAAGGGAGACGTTGGCTTTTACAGAGCTTCTTCTGTTTCTATATTTGGGCTTCCAAAGGACACGACGCAAAGAGAGACGTGCTTACAGTTTAATCTTAATTATGTTCCAGAGAATTATAAAAAATATATAGCTAGCATTTGACAAAGGAGAATTTCCAGAATCTCTCTCAGTTCGGTGCGGAGTTTGGCAAAACACTCCTCTAACCGACGAAACTGTGGATTGTGAGCCACAACCTGTGAGTGTTTTTATTTGTTAAAATTTATCAACTACATGCAGTTTATAGCGTTAGCGGTATGTTGCAGAGAGGACGTAAACAAGGATGTAACAACGGGAAATGTTTTGTTCAGTGTCTCTCTATGCGGACGCTTTCAGTGTCTCTCTATGTGGACCCTTTCAGTGTCTCTCTCTATGCGGATGCTTTCAGTGTCTCTCTCTATGCGGATGCTTTCAGTGTCTCTCTATGTGGACGCTTTCAGTGTCTCTCTATGAGGCTGCTTTCAGTGTCTCTCTATGCGGACAATTTCAGTGTCTCTCTATGCGGACGCTTTCAGTGTCTCTCTATGCGGACGCTTTCAGTGTCTCTCTATGCGGACGCTTTCAGTGTCTCTCTATGCGGATGCTTTCAGTGTCTCTCTATGAGGCTGCTTTCAGTGTCTCTCTATGCGGACAATTTCAGTGTCTCTCTATGCGGACGCTTTCAGTGTCTCTCTATGCGGACGCTTTCAGTGTCTCTATGTGGACGCTTTCAGTGTCTCTCTATGCGGACGCTTTCAGTGTCTCTCTATGTGGACGCTTTCATTGTCTCTCTATGCGGATGCTTTCAGTGTCTCTCTATGTGGCCGCTTTCAGTGTCTCTCTATGCGGACGCTTTCAGTGTCTCTCTATGCGGCCGCTTTCAGTGTCTCTCTATGCAGACGCTTTCAGTGTCTCTCTATGCGGACGCTTTCAATGTCTCTCTATGCAGATGCTTTCAGTGTCTCTCTATGCGGACGCTTTCAGTGTCTCTCTATGCGGCTGCTTTCAGTGTCTCTCTATGCGGACGCGTTCAGTGTCTCTCTATGCAGACGCGTTCAGTGTCTCTTTATGCGGCTGCTTTCAGTGTCTCTCTATGCGGACGCTTTCAGCGTCTCTCTATGGGGACGCTTTCAGTGTCTCTCTATGCAGACGCTTTCAGTGTCTCTCCATATAGAAATGCCAGCTGACCCAGCCGGGACTTAACCAGTGACCTTCTTGCTGTAAGGCGACAGTGCTTACGACTGAGCCACGTGCCACCCCGTATTCAGAATACAAAAATGTTATTTATTGGGCCTAAATTTGAATTTGATAATCAAGAGCTAATGAATAATATAAATAATATGAGTAATTGTGATCATAATCTGTGTGTTTTGGTTCAACAGAGTGAAGTATGAATGATTGTGTTCGCTGCACTCTCACAATGCATCTCAATGATCGCATTCAGTCAATGAGTCCATTCAAACATGTCCAACCACAGGGCTGTCTACATAAAAACAAGACGATTAGATGTGCTTTTGACTACCTCCGGAAGTAAGCAAAGCATTTCAGATCGCATTTATCTTTCTGCTGGTAGTCATCCACTGTGTTGCTGTGCCAGTGTTTAAACACTTTCTGTCTTCAGTCTGCTTATGTTCTCATTCATGACTTTCTCATTTTCTCAGTCGGTAAAGCATGATAATAATATCGAGTTTGTTCCATTTTCTAAGTTTCACTTCACTTAAACAGAGATGACTCAGAGATGGTCATATCAACAGAGATGACCGAAGCCAAAAAGTAAGGCTGTAAAGTCAGCTCAAATGAATTTGAACAAAGTACAGATTATTTGTAAGTGTAAATGTGTATGAAACTCTGGAGACAATGTTTAAATCTGCTAAAAAAAAAAAAGATAAATTACTTATTTCCATTGTTCCGAAGAAGAATTGCATTTTATAGTTTAATATCATAGGTTTAAAAGCTTCATCAAAATCCCTAAACTTAAGTAAGAAAAACAATGTACCAAATTTTAGAACTTCGCCTGGTTCAGATTTTACAATTTGTTCATATTTTGAAATATTGCATACTTATGTGCTTTTTTTAATTTTACTTATTTACCATTATTTTGGTTGAGGGGAAATATTTACATTACTGAGAAAGTTAAAATGACTTAAGAAAGGTGGCAACATTATGTTATTTTTACACTGAGATCAGTAGTGTGGTTAGTAAAATATTTGGACTTTAGCACTCTTTGTTTCTATATTGGGCGTCAAGGTGGTGCGGCGGGTAGCACAATCACCTCACAGCAAGAAGGTTGCTGCTTCGAGCCCCAGCTGGGTCAGTTGGCATTTCTGTGTGAAGTTTGCAATGTTCTCCCTGTGTTCGTGTGGGTTTCCTCTGGGTGCTCCGGTTTCCCCCACAGTCCAAACACATGATCTATAGGTGAATTGGGTTGCTAAATTGGTAAGCTAAATTGGCTGTAGTATATGTGTGTGAATAAGAGTGTATGGGTGTTTCCCAGTGTTGGGAAGGGCATCCGCTGCGTATAACATATGCTGGATAAGTTGCCAGTTCATTCCGCTGTGGTGACCCCAGATTAAAAAAAGGGACTAAGCCAAAAAGAAAATGAATGTATGAACAAATATTTGTATATTTGCCAATGTTGAAGGTAAATAGGCAGAGATTTCCTTAGGTTTTGTTTTTCTCCTCAAAATTTACATATACGTAACTCAAGAAGTATTAAATCTCCTGTAATATCCTTTTAGATTTAGTTTTTTAACAAATTTAAAAGCTTTCTTTTGGCATCTTAACTTTTTAAGGTCCTATTTGCGAGCCAGCAATTATTACCAAAATCAGTGGTGAATAATAGTTGGATAACAATGATGTATAAACCTAAGTGCATAAACCTAATCGTACACCTAAACTTAACACAAACTGTAAACATATTCCTTAATTCTGATTGGCTGATGACAATGTTGTTCCAGTATCATCATAGATGTTAATCCAGGAACATGTCCTACTTGGTGAAATCACAAAGTAACCGTAACCCTAACCCTAACCCTAACCCTAACCTAAAGTTAAATAAAGTACAGTAAACCAACCCTAGCCCTAAACCTAACCCTAACTGTAAACCTAACCTAACCTAAGCTTAACCTAACCCTAACCTACTCCTAAACTAAACTAAACCTTAACAACCCTAACCCTAGCCTAACCTTATCTAGTCTAATCTAACCTAAACTTAATCAACCCTAAACTAAACTAAACCTTAACAACCCTAACCTAACCTAGTCTAATCTAACCTAAACTTAACCTAACCTAAACTAAACCTTAACAACCCTGACACTAACCCTAACCCTGACCTAACCTATTCTAGTCTAACTAACCTAAACTAAACTAAACCTTAACAACCCTAACCTAACCTAACCTAACCTTATCTAGTCTAATTTAACCTAAACTTAACCTAACCTAACCCTAAACTAAACTAAACTAAACTAAACCTTAACAGCCCTAACCCTAACCTAATCTAGTCTAATCTAAAATAAATTTAACCTAACCTAACCCTAAACTAAACCAAACCAAACCTTAACAATGCTAACCCTAACCTAACCTAATCTAGTCTAATCTAAGCTAAACTTAACCTAACCCAACTCTAACCTAAACTAAACCTTAACAACCCTAACCCTAAACTAACCTAACCTAATCTAGTCTAATCTAACCTAAACTTAACCTAACCCTAAACTAAACCAAACCAAACCTTAACAACGCTAACCCTAACCTAACCTTATCTAGTCTAATCTAACCTAAAATTAACATAACCTAACCCTTAACTAAACTAAACCTTAACAACCCTAACACTAACCCTAACCTAACCTAACCTAACCTAATCTAGTCCAATCTAACCTAAACTAAACTAAACCAAACCTTAACAACAATAACCTAACCTTATCTAGTTTAATCTAACCTAAACTTAACCTAAACTAAACTAAACCTTAACAACCCTAACTCTAACCCTAACCTAACCTAATCTAGTCTAATCTAACCTAAACTTAACATAATCTTAACTTAACCTAAACTAAACTAAACTAAACTAAACCTTAACAACCCTAACACTAACTCTAACCCCAACCTAACCTAATCTAATCTAATCTAACCTTAACTTAACCTAATCTTAACTTAACCTAAACTAAACTAAACTAAACTAAACTAAACTAAACTAAACTAAACTAAACTAAACTAAACTAAACTAAACTAAACCCTAACAACCCAAAACCTAACCCTAAACCTAACCCTACCATAATCAAACCTAACCCTAACTGATTGTTAGTGAACTTGACACTTTTGACAACCATACTTATAACTTAAAATGTACTACATGGGTATATATGAAAAATTCCCAAACATAGCAGGATTTGAAAGTGGTTCCAAGAGTAAATTGTTAAACTGCGCACATTTTCAGTGGTCAAAATGCAAACGCTGGTCACTTTGCACAAAGCTGATACTATGTTATTTTTTATAACAGGATTAATTTAAGAACAAATTATGAGTCTATTTTCCCTCTATCAAACGACAGAATAGAGCAGACCAGCTTCAAAAGTACAACTATCAGGCAAATCAGTGATGAACCAAACATCCTACCTGTCTGTGGCTGTATCCTTGCAGGAGGAGGAAATACGGAAAATCAAAGGGCAGGTGGATGGAGTACTGCGTGTGGTTGTCATCGCTGCTTTCCGTCTCCTCTTTCTCTGCATTAAGACGCTGCACCTCTTTATCCGCCTCAGCTTCGGGATCGTCCCGCGAGGCAGCAGGACGGCCCATGCTGGCTTCTTTCCCCATAGTGGAGACGTCCATGTCACTCAAGCTCCTCCAGATGCCCAGAGCGTCCACTCCCTCATGCGTCCCGTCCACAAACAGCGAGGTGACCCGTGAACGGGCATGCTGCAGCTTTCGGGCCTGGGCATTGAGGCCTGCAGCGATAACATTTAAACAAATTAATGATTCATTCATATGAAAATATCGCTTTGTCATTGTAACAACCAATGGAGATGAGCTTACAACATTGATTAGTCAGCTAAAGTCTGGCTCTCACACAGAGGAGGGGCTGATCATGAATAGGAAGCATTACTGATTAAGGAGAGGAGCTGATGATGAAGGGGAGGAGCTAATTATGGATGGGTGGAGCTGATGATTAGACTAGCTGATTATGAAGGGGAGGAACTAATGAAGACGAGGAGTTGCTGATAAAGAGGAGGGGCTGATAATGAAGAGGAAGCATTACTGATTAAGGAGAGGAGCCGATGATAAAGAAGACTAGCTGCTGGGGAGGAGCTACTGCTACTGGGAGGGTCTGATGATGAAAAGGAGGACTGCTGATGTAGAGGAGGAGCTATTGGTGAAGGGGAGGAGCTGATGATAAAACTAGCTGCTAACTAGAAGCTAATGAAAAGGAGGAGTTGATGATAAAGGGGAGGAGCTAAAGAAGAGAAGGAGTTGCTGATAAGAGGATGGGACTGATGATGAAGTGGAGGAGCTACTGATGAAGGGGAGGCGCTAGCAATGAAAAGGAGGAGGTGCTGATAAGGCAAGGAGCTAATGATGATAAGGAGGAGCTACTGATGTAGGGGAGGCGCTAATGATGAAGGAGAGGAGCTGATGATAAGATTAGCTGATGATGAAGGTTAAGGAGCTGAAGAAGAGGCAGAGTTGCTGTTAAAGGGGTGGGACTGATAATGAAGGGGAGGAGCTACTGATAAAGGGGAGGGGCTGATCATTAAGGGGAGGGGCTATTTAATGCAAAGGTTGGATTACTATATTTATTTTGGATTGTGCTAGCAAAATTCTCCTAAGAAAATATCTGATCTGGTCGAATCTGGTCATTCTCATCACAGGTACTATTCAGTAGTTTTGCTAATTTATTCCAGTAATTTGGTGACTGTTAAACGTTGACTTGGAAACATTCAGAATTTTCAGTTAGTCAATTTGGGATGATACTAAACTTATGCACTACAGAGTTGAGCGTACAAGTGTGTCATTTGGGACAACTCTAGTGTTTATAAATTCTCTCAATCGTATCTATAAATCGCGCAAATTTATTTTAGATTATCCACCACGAGATGACTGTGGATGGTAGTGACGTAAGGTAAACAGCATAACTGGACTGTGAAATGTTCTCAGAGAGGTCAGGCTTTCACACCCATCAGTGCTCTGGGCGTTATCAGCTGTGGAAATGGGCGGTCGCCTGCATTGTTCTGCCAGAACACACATTGACGGGGCCGAGCTTCCCCAGTCACGGATTCTCAAGGGAAACCTGTGGAACACCACAGCCCCATGCCAAAACCCACAAGAAAAAAACCACCCTCGAGAGTGCAGGAAACACGCTCGGAAAGAACAACAAGCAGCCATTTCAATGCTAGCACGGTGGGAAACTCGGTGTGAGAGCTGATAGGACTCTCCCAATAAAACATACATCTGAGAGAGCAATTTCGCTAAGCTTCTTGCTGACAGGCTTTTGTTGGGATAAGCCATGAGGCACCTCAGACTGTTAAAACATTCCTAAATTGTGTCAACTGGAACACAGATCAAAGGTCAGACAGTCAAAACATCTCTAAAGGTCTGTTCACACCGACAATGATGATAACTGTATTCGTGCCCACGCCAATCCATGATAACTTCTTGTTTATTACAAGTGTTGACATCTGCCACTTTCGTTGCTTGAGCTCTTCAATGCCAAATGTACCCTGATTGCCTGATTGTCAGTGTTTCTTATTGTCCATCAGCTGAAATAAATAGTTTTCAAAGTGATTCTCATGGCAACATCAGAGTGTTGAAATGATCTCAAGCTACCACTAAACTACCCTGAAACAATGCACTTGCATATATAAAATTCATTTAGTTTTCTTTGCATTTATTCTCTAGGTTTTTCCCCTAAAAATGCCATTGGTGCATTGCAGAACTTGTCTCTGTTGGTCAAGTCACCTTGGATAAAAGTCTGACAAATGCATGAATGTAAGTGCAAATAGGTTTTAAACCAGGGGTGCCAAAACTTGGTCCTGTAGAACTGATGTCCTGCATAGTTTAGTGACCAACTTCCTTCAGCACACCTGTCTGAAAGTTTCTACACTCTCAGAAATAAAGGTACCACAAGCTGTCACTGGGGTGGTACCTTTTCAAAAGGTGCACATTTGTACTTAAAGGGTCAATATTGGTGCCTTAAAAGTGTACGTTAGTACCTAAACATTTTAAGAGGAACACTTTTGTACTTTATATGTACTTAAGGAATTAATATGGACCCTTTAGGTACAAATATGTACCTTTTAAAAAAGTACCACCCCAGTGACAGCTTGCGTTCCTTTATTTCTGAGAGTGTAGTATACCTAGAAAGAGCTAGATCAGCTGGTTTAAGTGTGTCTAATTGGGGTTGGAACTAAACTCTGCAGGACACTGTCAATACAGGATTGAGTTTGGGCACCCCTGCCTTAAACCACTGAAGATTCCTGATTATACTTTTACTAAAATGAAAATTCTGTGATCATTTATTCATCCACTTGTGGATCCACATCTTCTGATGAACACAAAGGAAGATATACTGAAGAATGTTGGCTTTCATTGACATTCATTGTATTTTTACTATGGATGCCAATGGCCTCCTTTTTCCAACATTCCTCAGAATATCTTGTTTTGTGTTTAAGAGTAGATAGAAATTCATAAAAGTATTTAAAACCAGTTGAGTGTGAGTAAATGGGCAGGGAATTTTGGGTTATTTTTTTGGATGAACTGTCCCTTTATCCCTTTGTGTGCTTTTGGGAATGTTTTCACCTACTCTGGGGTGATTTTAAGGTTTAATTTGGCCACAACTGTCTCTGTGTTTGAGCAAATAGAATGATTTTTGGTGACAAATCTTATTTTGACACATATTTTGGGAAAATGCTTTGGAAAAAAAAAAAATCAACAATACACTCTGGGCAAATTGACCATCCTTTGGTTATGTTCAGGGCTGTTTTTGCCCCATTGACTTCCATTATAATATTAAGAGTCCTTAACAACTATGTACTTGCATCAAAAAATAAATACAATGTACTCACTGTGTTCATAATGTATTTGAGAACACTAGTGGTGCTCTTGAGTTGGGATAGAGGTAGGATTAAGGACAAGTTTGGTGGTATCAGTAGGTTTAAGGGTGGGTTAAGGTGTAAGGGATGGTCAACAGTGTATTTACAAATGTAATTACATAAATTAATTACTGATGTAATTACACACAGGTATTTAATCAAGCAGAAGTACAATGTAAAAACATGCATTTACACAATAAGTTCATTGTAACGAATTCTTAATTTCGGTGTAAGTACATATTAGTTAAGGACACTTAATATAAAGTGGGACCGATATTTTTTATTGCAATGCCATGGCAGCATATAATCATGTATTCTTGATTGTTGCTGGTTTTCCCTGCTGGGAAGATGTTAGTTTTTTTTTGTAATTTTTACTGTTGATCATCAGTTGCAGTGCTCAAAAAGCTTAGTTTTTGCCTTAAAATTATAAGGTTTGATGGAGTATAGTGTGTGTGTGAGTGTGTGTGTGCACGTAGGTGAGAGAGACCTTCGTGCACGTACTTTGATATGTTTGAGAAAATAAAAAATAAGTAGCTCAGCTGTCAGAACATAGTAAGTGTATTGGCGTACGCACACTGCAAATTGTTGTTTTACTCCACAGAACTCCATATAAAAGCCAGATATGTTTTTTTCACAGGCATATCTAAAGGGTTAATGCTGCAAAATTATGCCCAACAGTAAAATATAAAGTTTTACCCTTTTCCAACAGGGAAAAACACCAACAGTTAAGAATGCATGATTATTTGGTGTCATGGCTTTGCGATCAATAAATATGATTATAATGGAAGTCAATGGGGCAAAAACAGCCCCCAACATAACAAAAGGGTAGTCGATTTGAACAGCACACAAGGGTTAAGGTTAACACCTCACACATAGACAGTTACCTGCAGTGATGGTGTCTGTATCCTTGGCACTTTGTGCCTCCACAGTTGCTCTCTTCTGGATCTCGAAGCGTCTGGAGAATCCCTCCTTGGGTTTCCAGAGTGACTGCAACATGAGCGGCTTCTCATAATCACCGACAACTCGAAAGCACTCAGTCTTCCATTCGTGATCGGATCCGGTTCGTCCAATCACATCGCAGAGCACATAAGTGCTGGGGTCTTCCTTTTCCAAGCAGTACCTGATTTCCAACAGAGGCAAGTGCACAACTGAGCTTCTGTTCACACTTAGAGTACATATGAAATTAAAACTAACCATATGATTTGACAACAAACAGAAATGGTGAAGAAGAGGAGTCTGTTAGGTTGTAACAACTCTCCTCCAAACCCTTTTCCTGATCTTTCTACTTTACTACATCCAATCAGCTCGCAGTAGAAAAAACAAGCCACACCCACTGTTGGCTCATTTAATATTCCATTTCTCTATGAAGTGCGTCACAACATTCATTCATTCATTTTCTTTTCGGCTTAGTCCCTTTATTAATCTGGGGTCGCCACAGAGGAATCGCCAACTTATCCAGCATATGTTTTACACAGCGGATGCACTTCCAGCTGCAACCCATCTCTGGGAAACATCCATACACACTCATTCACACTCTACAGACACTACGGACAATTTAGCTCACCCAATTCACCTATACCAATTGTCTTTGGACTTGTGGGGGAAACCGGAGCACCCGGAGGAAACCCACGCAACCACGGGGAGAACATGCAAACTCCACTAAGGTGGTCATTTCTTTCTGTCTCACGCTGAACGCAGTCGACCAATCACAACAGACTGGGTCATCGGTCCAATCAGCACAGATTAGCATCGCGCTAAGGAGGAGTTAGGGAATAAATGATTCACAGAACGAATCATATGGGAGTCGTTGGGATAATTAGGTAAAAAATAAATGCATATTATAAGACAATGAAAGTGTTTTTTGACCTTACATGCATATCAGTCTGTTGTTGGAGACCCGCAAAACCAAAATATGACATTTTATAATGCATAATAGGGGCTCTTTAAAATTGTACTCAATATTGAAATATGTATCGTAGAAAATAATTTCCAATATCGTGCAATTATTTGATACATAACCATGCATTATTTCTGAATAATTCAATGGCTCATCTTCAATTATTCCTCCCTTAAAATAAAATGGGACTCAAATGTCTTTACATCACTAAGTGAATAACAAACATCAGCAAGTGTATTAGTGAAATCTGCAATCTGAATACCACAGCAGCGGATGCCTCACCTCTCCAGCGCCTCTTTGACCAGCTGGTTGGCACTGGAGTTACTGGTGGCCAGCACACTCTTATAGTTGGCCCCCTGGCAGATGTCACTGCCGAATATCTTGAGGATGCCTGGGACTGTCCTCTGGCTGGACAGCTCTGCAGGGTCGTCCTCCTCCGTCTGCAGGTCCAGGCTCCGGGCATCCTGTCGCTGACGGCCACTCTGTAGGATTGGGCTTCGGTTGAAGACGGTGGTCAGCCGGTTGTTGTGGCGGCGTATTTTACTGCGGGCCGGCTGCCGGACTCCTGTGCTCTCCACAGACTGAGATGTGCTGTCGGATGTGCTGGATCTGAGGGAGACAAGGGTAAAGATTTGTTTAGATTGTTTATATACACAATGCTAAACATATATGAGTACAGCCCTCACTATTCTCTCATTAGTATTCTCTATAGGAAGCTTTACAATATTATATTTGTGCATATACATTAGATTAGTCAGTATTAAAGCCAATTCGGGAGCTTATCTAACAAAATATCTTATGATAATGGTTCAAAATTAGCACAAACAAACATATATGTTAGGGAAAAATATTAAATAAAAAAATTTAAAAGAGGAACAATCACGAGAAACAGAAAATGTATAACAGGTTGTTAAAATTAATTTATTTTCCAATATTTCACATGAATTTAAATGTATTATCTTTCTATTTCTAAAGATATTTGATGACAAAAATATTATTTTAAGTAATATATCAGTTTAATAAATCTGTTTTGTTCGAATGCACCAAAACATATGACCTATATTCACTAAGAAGCTTTACAATATTATATTTGTGCATACATTAGATTGAAGCCAATTCTGGAGCTTATCTAACAAAATAACTTATTATAATGGTCCAAAATTAGCACAAACAAACTTGTATGTTAGGGAAAAATATTAAATAAAAAATAAATAAATAGGAAAAATAAAGAGAAACAGAAAATGTATAAAATTTTGTTGAAATTTTGTAGTTTGTAATTTATTTTCCAAAATTTCACATGAATTTAAATGTATTATCTTTCTATTTCTAAAGATATTTGGTGACTAAAATATTATTTTAATAAATATATCAGTTTAATAAATCTGTCTTGTTCAAATGCACCAAAATAAATGACCCATATTCACTAAGAAGCTTTACAATATTATATTTGTGCATATACATTAGATTAGTCAGTATTGAAGCCAATTCTTGAGCTTATCTAACAAAATATCTTATGATAATGGTCCAAAATTAGCAAATACAAACTTATATGTTAGGGAAAAATATTAAATTCAAAAATAAAAAAGAGGAAC
>CAIGQQ010037279.1:0-16822 GCA_903798035.1 Danio albolineatus | reverse complement strand
CATTCATTCAACCAACCAACCAACCAACCAACCAACCCACCATTCATTAATTTAACCAACCATTCATTCATTCATTCATTCATTCATTCAACCAACCAAGCAACCAACCATTCATTCATTCATTTAACCAACCATTCATTCATTCATTCAACCAACCAATTTATTCATTCAACCAACCAACCAGCCATTCATTCATTCATTTAACCAACCAACCAACCAACCATTCATTCAACCAACCAACCAACCAACCAACCCACCATTCATTAATTTAACCAACCATTCATTCATTCATTCATTCATTCATTCAACCAACCAACCAACCAACCAACCATTCATTCATACATTCATTCATTCATTCATTCAACCAACCAACCAGCTAATCATTCAATCATTCAATAAAACAACCAACCAACCAACCATTCATTCATTTAACCAACCAGCCAACCATTCATTCATTCATTCATTCATTCATTCATTCAACCAACCAACCAACCAACCAACCAACCAACCAACCATTCATTCATTTAATCAGCCAACCAACCAACCAACCAACCAACCAACCAACCATTCATTCATTCATTTAACCACTCAACCAACCAACCATTCATTCAACCAACCAACCAACAAACCAACCAACCAACCAACCAATCAGCCAGCCAGCCAGCCAGCCAGCCAGCCAACCATTCATTCATTCATTCATTCAACCAACCAACCAACCAACCAACCAACCAACCAACCATTCATTCATTCATTCATTCATTCATTCATTCATTCATTCATTCATTCATTCATTCAACAAACCAACCAACCAACCAATCAAATCAACAAAAGCATTCTTAATTAAAAACAGGCTTCAATAAGTATATGTAAAATAGGTTTACAATATTTACAGTTTGTCCTGCTCAAATGTGTTTTTGTGAGCATGTTACCAGTATAAACACAACACATTTCCCAAATAACAGATACATTTACATCTGTGCGTGCATTTACACAGAAGCTGGAGGTGTTTCTGACCTGCAGTAGAGTCTCTTTGGGAGTTGCCAGCAGGTTCACAGCTGAAGAGAGCTTCTGGAAGAACTCAGCAGCCAAATCTCCCAAACCAATGCTCTGAATCCAGTCCACCAGCAAGTCCAGGTTGGCCCGGATCTGCACTCCTCTCGACCACTGGTAGAAGCCACCTCCAGACCCTTCAAACACATCCACAACAACACTCATTGCAGTAGGTAAGATTAATCATGCTAAGTTATTTTTTCTTACTCTTTAATATTCATAAAATATTATCAAAATTAACAAAAATCACAAACAATCAGAAGCCTCATTCAACCTGAACAAATATGGAGTATATTGTTTTGGCTCCAACACACCAGCGGCATCCAAACAGCTGCGAGACCAGTCAAATTTACACCAGGATGAAAAAACTCACACCCTGGTGAAAAACACGTCCAGGCAGAGAGCGAAAACAGCAGGTTCTTTTACTGCACAATCTCCTACGTGGCCCATTTACATCTGGTATTCTTGTCTATTCATTTACATCATATTTACGGCATTAATTGAGTTGCTCAACCAAACGCCCATTTACAAATGATTCTACATCAAAGTCAGCCATACTGATAGTGTTAAGATATCTACTAACAAATAGCCAGAGCTCAAAGAGACATGAGAAACCAGTCACAAGTCACAACCCAAAAACGAACTACTAAATCCAAGTGTATTCCACCATCCACTTCAGTAATAATGATTATGTCTGGATGTTAAGGATATTTTATCCCGGACGAGCCCCCGTTAAATATTACAATTTAATAAGGAGTCTAGGGAGAGAAATTGTAACATATAGAAAATTATATTATGACTGAAGGAAATGGATGGAAATAAATAAGGACAAACAATCTTAATGTTTAATTTGTTTATTCTTATAAGGAAAGTAATGGAGCCAACAACAAAAAAGGACTAAAGTCAAGTGTAATTGAGGTCAGCAATATATTCATCTTGTTCTTTTCAAACACTTCTAGATGTAGTCAAAGACATATGTGTTTGAAATGTTTTCTCATGTGGATCAAAGTACACAAACAGCCACAAAAGGTTTCCAGCATACTGTCTAAACATTACTGTCATCCTTTTAAGAAGTGTTGAAAGAACGAGCACCAAAACAGGCTCTTCCTCCATCCCTGCGTTGTACAAAAACATAGGCTTCATGACTAAAATTGTACCCTTACAAAAAAACCACACGCGCTTCACGAGTGCAATGACATGTTACAACCAGAGAGTAAAAAGTAGTTGTAAAACTACCCTTGAAGCTGGCTTCATAAAACATACCCTGAACATTTAAAGCAGATTCATAAGCAAGTCGTTTGGAAGACTTTTAATACTTAATATGTGAAGTTTTTCCAGACTAAATGACGTGAGGGTGCAAGGTTATTCTGTGTGGTGTGAGTCTGAGGTGTTGCTAGGTAGTTAATAGGGTGTTCTGTCGGTTGCCAGTGTAATTAGGGTTATTACCAGAGTGTTATTAGGCTGTTCTTTGGGTATGTTTTTGCTAGGTTGTTGTTTAAGTATGCTGTGTGGTTGTTAGGCTGTAACTAGGGTGTTCTGTGTGGTTGTTAGGGTAATCAGGGTGGTTGCTAGGGTATTATGTGGTTATTGTTGTGATATGTGGTTGTTGGGGTTTGCTGTGTGGTTGCTAGAGTGTTTCTAGGCTGTTAATAGGGTGTTTGGTGTGATTGTTAGGTGGTTATGATATTTTGGGTGGTTGCTAGAGTGTTACTTTGTTGTAACTAGGGTGTTCTGTGTGGTTGTTAGGGTAAATATGGTGGTTCCTAGGGTATTATGCGGTTATTATTGTGTTAGGCGGTTGTTGGGGTTTGCTGTGTGGTTGCTAGAGTGTTGCTAGGCTGTTAATAGGGTGTTTGGTATGATTGTTAGGTGATTAATATATTCTGGGTAGTTGCTAGAATGTTACTAGGGTGTAACTAGGGTGTTCCCTGTGGTTGTTAGGGCAATACGGTGGTTGCTAAGGTGTTAGTATGATATTGTGTGTAGTTGATAGGTGGTTGTTGGGGTATGCTGTGTGGTTGCTAACGTGTTGCTAGACTATTATTAGAGTGTTCTGTGTGGTGGTTCGGTGGTTAGGATATTCTGTGTGGTTGCTAGTGTATTACTAGGCTGTAACTAGGGTCTTCTGCGTGATTTCTAGGGTAATCAGCGTGGTTGCTAGGATGTTGTTGGGCAGTTAATGGTGTATTATGTGTAGTTGGGAGGTTGTTGTTTAATAGGTTGTGTGATCGCTAAAATGTTGCTAGGCTGTTACTAGGATGTTCTGTGTGGTTGCTAGCTGGTTAGGGTATTTTGGGTGGTTGCTAGAGTGCTGCAAGGTTGTTACTAGGGTGCTTTGTATAGTTGCTAAGTGGTTCATAGTGTAACCAGCATAGTTAGGTGGTTGTTTTGGGAATTCTGTGTGGTTGTTAGGCGGTTGCTACGATATTCTGTGTTGTAGTAAGGTTGTTGTTAGACAGTTACTAGGGTGTTCTGAGTGCTTGCCTAGGTGCTGTTAGCTTAATCAGGTCTGTTGCTAGAGTGTTTTTAGCTTGTATCTAGGGTATTCTGTGTTATTGTTAGGTGGTACATTAGAATGTATCTAAGGTGTTTTGTGTGATTAATAGGGTTATCAAGTTGTTGCTAGTGTGTTGTTAGGTTGTTACTAGGGCATTATTTGTAGATATGACAGATAGGTATGTTGTGGGGTTGCTAAAAAGTGCTAGGCTGTTACTATGGTGTTCTCGGTTGTTGCAAGGTGCTTAAGGTATTCTAGGGTTCTGTATGGTTGTCAGCTGGTTGTTAGGGTAATCATGGTTGTTGCTATAGTGTTGCTAGGTGGTTGTTGGGTATGCGGAGCAATTGCTAAAATGTGCTAGGCTGTTACTAGGGTATTCTGTGTGGTTGCTAGGTGGTTGTTGGGGTATGATGTGTGGTTGCTAAAATGTGCAAGGCTGTTTCTAGGGTATTTTGTGTGGTTGCTAGGTGGTTGTTGGGGTATGCTGTGTGGTTGCTAAAATGTGCAAAGGCTGCTACTAGGGTATGCAATGTGGTTGCTAGTGTGTTACTACTCTGTTACTAGGGTGTTATTTGTGATTGATAGGATTATCAGGGTTGTTACTAGGGTGTTGTTAGGCAGTTACTATTCTGTGTGGTTTCTGGGTAGTTGTTTAGGGTATTTCTTTAGGTGGTTTGGATAATATGTGTGGTTGTTAGAGTGTAATAGGCCATAGCTAGGGTGTTTTGTGGGGTTGTTAGGGTAATCAGGGTGGTTGCTGGGGTATTATGTGGGTATTGTTGTGATAGATGGTTGTTGGGGTAAGCTGTGTGGTTGCTAGAGTGTTGCAAGGCAGTTTCTAGGGTATTCTGTGTGGTTGCTAGGTGTTTTTTGGGGTATGCTGTGTGGTTGCTAAAATGTGCTAAGGCTGTTACTAGGGTAATCTGTGTGGTTGCTAGGTGGTTGTTTGGGTATGCTGTGTGGTTGCTAAAATGTGCAAAGGCTATTACTAGGGTTACTAGGGTCACACTGACATACACACATAACATGGTAACACCTATCAGAAGTGGTAAAATGTTTCAGCTGACCCATTTGTGGACCACTGAACTCTACATCCAGACATTACATCCAGATATATGAAGCAACTAATTCCAAAACAGATTGTACAGTAAATTCTGATATTTAGTAGGCTTTTCAACCGTGAAATGATGATAGTGTGGTGAAGTCCTGACCTCTCTCCATGAGCGTGTTGAAGAGCGAGGCGTTGGTGAAGAAGAACAGGTAGGTCAGGAGTTGAGACGTGATCTCTCGGTGCACCTGGAAAGTGTTGAGCAGATGCAGAGCCTCCTTCAGGACGTCCAGGACCTGACTGACTCCCTCAGGCATGCGCAGCTGACCGCTCTCCGAGAAAGGGTTACTGTCCAGCAGCCCCGACAGCACTGCATACAGAATCTAATAGAGGGAAATAAAGTTCATTTACTCACTGAGCTAATCATTAGCAGCTGCTATAGACTCATATAATATTCATTCATTCCTTTTCTTTTCGGCTTAGTCCCTTTATTAATCAGGGGTCTCCACAGCGGAATGAACCGCCGACTTATCCAGCATATGTTTTACGCAGCGGATGCCCTTACAGCTGCAACCCATCTCTGGGAAACATCCATACACACTCATCCACACTCATACACTACGGACAATTTAGCTTACCCAATTCACCTGTACCGCATGTCTTTGGACTTGTGGAGGAAACCGGAGCACCAGGAGGAAACCCACACGAACATGAGGAGAACATGCAAACTCCGCACAGAATGCCAACTGACCCAGCCGAGGCTCGAACCAGCAACCTTCTTGCTTTGAGGCGAACGTGCTACTCACTACCCCAACGTGCCGCCGACTCATATAATATTTAACACAATATTTACTTGATATTTGTCAAGATTGGACTAGTATTCAGCTTGATGTGACAATTAAGTTGAACTTCCAGGCGTGTATACACCATAAGCACATTATTTGTGTTTTGAGTACAGGGGACGTGGCTCTGAGTGCAGTTCCCTGATCGTGAGCCGACGGGAAGTACAGCACAGGCGACTTCCTCTCTGCGGTGAGATGTGTGTGCTGTGACTGGACTCTGGACAACGTCTCTGCCAGACTGCCCATTGTTACAGCCGTCCTGAGAGTCAGCCAGATAAGAGCAAAGCAGCAGATGCTTCTCACTTTTCCCACTGACCGCACCACTGCTGGCACCTCAGGAGCAGATAAACACACACACACACACAAGGACAGACAGATAAACTGTGCCAGACGGAGACCGGCGGGAGTGTGTTTATCACAAAAAGCTGATAGCACTCTGAACCAAAAACCTAAAATAAAGCATAATATCACCAGGAGGGTGCTTCTTTATTATGCCCCTTTTTACAAGATGTACAAGATGTAAAATAAGTCACCGTGAGTGTTTGTGTAAGTCTCAACTCAAAACACCACGCAGATAATTTATTATAAATCTTTGAACCTGCCCCTTATAGGCTTTGAACCTCATTGTGTCGTTTTTTTGGTGACTGTCGCTTTAAATGCAAATGAGATTGTGGTCTTTTCAAAAGAGGGCGGAGCTACAAATGCTTATGTGTCAGCATAGTGGCAGATTCAAGACTAACGTCCTATGCTAATGAGGGAGAGATGGTCACTAGTGGGCGGGGCTTTCAACAGGAGAATGTCGATCAAAGTGTTTCTGCAGGCTGTTTCGATCAAGTGTGATTAAAACAAATAGAATTAATTAATGTTGACCATTAGAAGCTGGTTATGTTCACACAAGGTTGCCACACAACTATGTTTAAACCCCCTTTTAAAGTGATTTTTGCGTAATAGGTGCACTTTAAGTAGTAAGTAAAAGGAAAATACTGCAAACTGAATTTATTACATTACATTGCACAGGAAACGCCAATAGTAGTTTAATTTAACATGTTACCATCATATAACATTAATAAAACAATAATATGATAAAAGCTGATATGATGTGGTATTTATCTCCAGCTTTAATTAAACACACCTGATTAAAGTCCATCAAGCATGTTTGAAACCTACAGGTAAATGTGTTGAAGCATGGCTGGAACTAAACTCCTTCAGGAATTCAGGAGTTCAACACCTCTGATCTAGGGTCAGTTTCCTGACGGCATTCACTGCACCAGTATAAACACTGAAGTGACGCGAGCAAACTCTCAGTGGCGTCATTCCAGCTCAACATTCACCAACATCAACAACGAGATGGAGGACACCTTGACCACAACATAACCAGAGTTGTTTAAAATCCAATAATTGACACGTTTCATGTCTGTTGTTAATAGTTTTTTGATGTATGAAGGGAATGCTGCACTGCAAATGAAACTACAGATTTTATCAGTCAACCTTGACATAATTTTGTGAGTTAAAACATCTTTATTTAGTAGGGGCTTTTGCTGCAGGTATGTGACCCTGCACCACAAAACCGGTGTCAATTTTTGGACATTTTTAGACGTATACATAATTTGAAAGCTGAATAAATGATATTGTTCATTGATGTATACATTGATGTATAGGATAATATTTGGCCTATTTGAAAATCTGCAATCTAAGGGTTCAAAAACTGAGAAAATAGTGTTTAAAGTTGCCCAAAATAGCTTTTAGCAAGGCATATTATCAATCAAAGATTGAGCTTTTAAAAGTTATATTGTATCTTGACTAATGTATTATAACAATGAAGTATACCCATGTAACATGAGATCCCAGGGTCATAGGAACTACAGCCACCAGGCCCTAAATATTCCCCTTCGGCCAATTTCCATTACATTCGCCAGTTTGAACACTAAAGTGGCACAAAAAAACGAATCAGTGGGGTTCTTTATGCTCAACATTCATCAACAACTAAATGCAGGACACTACGACCACAACATAACCAGACAAAATGGACAAATTAAATGAATTTATACTAATCATTCATAATCATCCACTAATTATTTCGTCTGTTATCAATATTTTTTAATCAGTTGACTACACGCTGCAATGAAACTACAGATTTCACCAGATTTCGACAATATTTTGAGGGTGGAAAGTATTTTATTAGGGGTAGTTTTAATTAGGTTAATATGTGAGCCATAATATGTCTCATAAGTGTAATTTTAGATTTATCTTTCCATTGATCTCTAGGAAAATATTATACAACTATTTAGAAGTCTGCAATCTGAGGGTTCAAAGAGAAAAATTGTGAAAATTATGTTTAAAGTTGCCAAAAATAGCTTTTAGCGAGGCATAATCATAAATTCAATCATAAATTGAGTTTTAATAAACTTACAGTAGGGAATTTACAAAGTATCTTCAAGCAACATGAAGTTTACTAAATATTCTAATGAATTTTGACATAAAAGAAAAATCTATGATTTTGACCCCTACAATGTATTTTGACTAATGTATTACAACAATATACAGTTAAAATATAACTCATTGGATGAACTCAATTTAATTGAGGGCAAGAATTCCATCCAATAAATTTATTTACCAAAAAAAAAACTATTTACACAATTAAATTCAATTGTGTTGGTCCAACGTGGTTTATCAAATAAAAGTTACATTTGTTTTTTTATTGTACGTCTATTATGTGTCGTACATTTCGAAGTCTAATTGGCCCGTTTCCACTGAGTAGTATGGTACGGTACAGTTCGGTACGCTTTAAAGGTCGTTTCCACTGTCTAAAAGTGTACGAAACCGTACCGTACCACTTTTTGGTCACCCTTTGCAAAGGGTATAAGGGTACCAAAGGGTGACCAAAAGGCAGAGCGACAATACACCGAAATAATATAAAAATATAATAACGAGCCTTGGTCGACCCGAGCTCAAACAAACCTTGTTGTCGTCTTGAACAGCCACAAAGCCAAGAAGAAGAGCAGATTCTCCCCCGTGCCCCGTTTTTTTTTACGAGCCCGTCTAAAGTGCGAGCGATTTCGCTTCCTCACGTGTGCTCGCGTCTATATTTGAAATAATAAACTTCTTAAGCAGATGATAATAACGTGCGCTTGATTATTGACGTGCTTTTGAAACCCGATCCTTTCAGAAACAGACAAACGTGACACTGACGCCTGCAAACACAAAGGAGAAGCCGGAAAACACAAAGGAGCAAATGATTATTTCAGCAAACATGAAGAAACTGCTGCATTTAACCATTATCATCATCACCTTCTGGACTATTGTGAACTGGGAATGACAGAATTACTCTCTAACAAGAGGTTACATGTGCTGGTGAAGATTACAGACACAGATGAGAGGTTTACACTGACTGTGGGCTCTATTTTGTGTTGTTTTTAAACCTAAATAAGGACTAAATGTCTGCTGTGTGTAGTGTTTCTGTAACTGGTAACATATCAGAGACTGTTAGGGGTTGTATGTGTTCATATATGCTGCATTTATTTATTTATTTAATATAATCACAGACAGTAGGCTATTACGCATCATTGATCTGCAGTTATAATCAGATCATGTTCATGTTCAGTCAGTAATGAACATTTATACACCAGTATTTATGAGTATAATAAAGCCTCTGTGTTGTGAGAAGTGCTTCTCATACGATTTGTGAACGACCCATAAAGCTTTACAGTAAACATTTCCCACCAGCGAGAATGACGTCGACTGAAACTTTCTGTCGTACACCAAGCCCACCAAAAGGTACCCTTTATTAGTGGAAACGCAACCCTGATAAAGGTGACCCGTACCGCACTGTACCACTCAGTGGAAACGGGCCATTTGAAGTTAAGCTAAATGAACTAAAGAACTAAAAGAGCCGCTTATTTCATGAGTTACACATACAGTTAATCTCAGAACAAATTTTAGGACAATTACTGGTCAATGAGCAAAGCAACAAACTGCTAAATAAGCTGCCAACACCCAAAGGGTGCTTCTGCAAGGTGGTAACCTCAAAACTCAAAGCATTACATGAAACTCTTCAAACTAAGGTGAAGATTTAACTCTAACACGTCTTTCTATTTTCTATTTCTTTAAATAGTCCCAACACAAAACGCCTAAGTTAACTTAATGGTTTACAAATGTAAGTGGACTGAACATCAAACAAATAAATTGGCTGACGAAATGACAAGAATTGTGTTGTTTCAGCTCATTTTAAACACGTAGTTAAAACAAGCAGCAGTAATCATTTTTTTGAGTGTACCCATGCAACATAAGACCCCGGGGTCATATATAGGAACTATAACCACTAGGCCGGACTCTTGAGAACTAAATATTCCCCTTCGGCCAATTTACAATTTGCATTGGAACAAAAATGCAGGTATAGATGTACAAGTACTACAACTGAAAAGTGGTAAATGTCAATGCACCCAAAACAACTCTTAAAGGGACAGTACTCCCAAAAATGAACCCATCCTCCACTTGTTCTAAACCTGTTAGAGTTTCTTTCTTCCGTTGAACACAAATGAAGATATGTATAAAAATATTAGAGATAACAGCCATTGACTTTTTTTCAATAGATGTCAATGGCTGCTTTTTTCCAGCATTCTTCAGAATATCTCATTTTGTGTTCAACAGAAGAAAGAAAAGTAGCAAGTAAGTAGAAAAGTGTAAGTAAATGGTGCGGATATTTAATTTTTTGAGTGAACTATCCCTTTAAAACCCCCACACACACACATACACACACAGTGCCAGGATGTCAGGACACAGTAGAAGTTAATGAAGCTGAATTAATCACACCCGATGAGGTCACTCAGAAACCCAGAGCAGAAGGTCGCGCCCCCATGACTCATCATCCCTGATTGGCACATTCCAGCCCTTTGATCCCAGCCATGACATCACAACGTTTACAATGCAATAATACCTGAACACTACAATAAACAATAATGAACACTACACTACAATAAACACATCAGAATGGAGAAAAACAACTGCAAACACGTGTCCTTCTGAACAGCTTTTAAAGAAATAGTTCACCCAAAAATGAAAGTTTACTCAAGTGGTTCAAGTTGGTTTCCTCGGGTGCTCCAGTTTCCCCCACAGTCCAAAGACATGCGCTTTAGGTGAACCGGATGAACTGAATTTGCCATAGTGTGTGAGACCGTGCATGAATGAGAGTGTGTATGGGTGCTTCTCAGTACTGGGTTGCATCCGCTGCGTAAAACAAATGCTGGAATAGTTGGCGGTTCATTCTGCTGTGGCGACCCCTGATGAATAAGGAATTAAGCCAAAGGAAAGTGACTAAATGAATGGTTTTCCTTACTATGGAAGTCAATTACACCTTTCAAGCTATCTTTCTTCAATTTTTGAGTGAACTATCCCTTTAAACACTGTTCAGGTTTACAGCTTTCTTCCAAATATCTTCTTATATGCTCAACAGACGAAAGAAATGAGTAAATAGTGAGCAAATTCTCATTCTTTGGGTGAACTATGCCTTTAAATGTTCCATAAATCACCAACCACTCACCAAAACACAACTTCTGGCTAGCTGTAAAGACTAAAGACTGATTTACTAAACTCCTGGAATAGGTTGACTTCCCGATGGGCTTTATGACTGCTTTAAACCGGACGCTCCTTTCTCTTTCGGATTTGTGTCCTGCTCAGGAAACAGACGAATGCTCCGAATGTGCACATCTGCTTCCCCATCATGCGGAGGGTGAGTAACTGAAGCCCTTTCCTGTTCTCCAGCGCTGCAGGGTCTGAAGCGTGAAGGACGTCAGCTCTCCATTCCTCATTTATCCACTGAGTTAATCTGCAACCAATGCGTCACGTATTTGGAATTTCTGGCCTTCGGTAGCCTGGACGTCAAGGTCGCTTCGTCACCTGGATGTTCTGCACTATTGAGCTGATCTAATGCTGTCAGTGTAACGAAGTTTCGGGATGTTTCATTCTGTTTATTTAGTATGGACACTTTTCACAAGACTGCTATGACACGTTTAACAGTCATCTGCATTTAAAATCCTTAAAAGTTTTTTAATATTTAGATTTTTAAAAAAGAGTATGGATATGTATCTGGCACCTAAACTCTGGAACAGCCTTCCTAGCACAGTTCGGGAAGCAGACACACTCTGTCGGTTTAAAACTAGATTAAAGACGCATCTCTTTGCATTAGCATACACATAAAACACAAATGCTGTTGGAATCCAATTCCTCTAAAGGATTGTTAGTCGGCATTATTTAGGGCAACCGGAACCGGGAACACTTCCCAAAAGACATTATAATTCGAACGGCATCTGCGCTCATATTAGTCTGTTTTTATTATACCAGAGGTTTCCATAATCCTGGACCAGGCCGTATCCTGAGCAGCTGCTGTAGTGGTCATGGAGGAGTGGAAAGCATGAGACCGATCCCTGTAAGACCTCAGTGGCAGATGAGTCCTCGCATTGATCGTGAAGGGCCAGCCTGTTCACCAGACGGTGACCCCCCACCTGCGGCTTCTCTGTGATGGACGTCCAGCGTTCTCCAGCCCTGGCGCCTAGACTGCAGCTCTGCACAAGACATCTGGCCCTTAGGAGAAATGGTCGTGCTCAACTGAGCCTGGTTTCTCTCGAGGTTTTTTATCCTTCACATTCGACAATTGGTGAAGTTTTTTCTTTGCCGCTGTCGCCACTGGCTCGCATGGTTCGGTACTTGTAGGGCTGCGCATCAATGGATTTGCTCTTGAGTGTTTGGACTCTCAGTAGTGAATATTAAACCACACTGAACTGAAAACTGGACTGACACTGTTTCAATTTACTATAATCCATGTGAAGCTGCTTTGACACAATCTACATTGTAAAAGCGCTATACAAATGTATTTATGTACGTATCTTTGCATCTAATGACAAAAAACGAATTACCACCTGCATGAGGTGTTTGTAATGCAGCGTCTATGAGGGCTGGAGAGTAAATTTGACGTTGTTCTCTCTTCTGGCTGCCATTTTCGGTCTCACACATTCACATCACACAGTCTTAATAACACCATCATGGAGTTGTTCTTTTATTATTTTAGCAAATAGGATTGCAAAAAATGTATTTGTTGTACTCTCCCATTCATTGCGCTCTAAGTTTACCAAACTATGACGACTTCCGCTACTGAGAAACCCAGAAATGTGAAAAGGGTAAATTATTTAAATACTATTATTCCATGGAGGGTGTGGTATATTTCGTTGAAACGCACAGGTAGTTCCAGTCAGTTTTGATCACAGTTGGAAATAAATGCGCTTCTCCCAAACGTTTACAGTTACTATAGCAACTCGCATGTGCTGCGCATGAAACCGATGAGGGCTGTTAATGGCGGACGGGAAATCTGCAAAATTAGGAAAATACTCATAAACTATGCCACAAAATCAAGTTAAGAGTTTTTCAAGCGAGAATTTAGTTATTTTAAAGTTAAATTGACAATTTATGTATAAGGATAGCGCGTCTTTAAAAAATGTTGGAAGCTCCAGGCGGTCAACGGCAGCTCCGTGAACGACTCTCCTCCCGAGCAAAGCTGTATATTGGCCAGAACATCTCAAGAGGTGCCGCTGGATCTAATCTCTTGCATCTCTGTTGTTAAATCGTGCTATATAATTAATCTTTGGTGTATCTAACGGTCAGTCTTTGGACTTTTTAACCTATTACTTGTTCTCAAGTGTATTTTTTTTGGCAGATTGCAGGGGAGAACATACGCCAACTGACCCAGCCAGGACTCAAACAGTGACCTTGCTGTGAGGCGACTGTGCTAACCAATGAGCCACCGTGCCGACCTGATACACACATTAATATAGCATAATTTTTGTGACACATAACAATAATAATTCATGTTTTTATATTACTGTGATGGTTGGGTTTAGGTTTGGGGTAGACAATAATAAAATACAAATAACGGGTTATTTTTAATAAATAATATAAATAATTCTCCTTAATTTTTGGTGGCAGCTGTATCCCTTCTAGCAGCAACCGCCCTAAGTTATGATTTTGTTTCATATAAATATCTTTTCATGTGAATCTTATTTCCTTGAGATATTCCCAAGGATCATAAAAAACATTAGAGAAATATTCCTCTTGTTTTCCGTGTAGAAGATAACAATGAAAATAACAGTTTCAGTCTGAGTGAACATTTTATTCAAGATATTCATCAAGAACAACAGCACACAGATCCAGAACGAAAACAAACGCTGTAGATATCGTGTTCCTAAACACTCCTGCCTCATCTAAGAGAGGCTGGGATTTGCCATTAACTTGAGCCTTGAGAAAATACACAGCTAATGTGTTTGTTTTTGATTCTCCGGGAGGAGAAGAACAGCTATCCCGCTCAACAAAAGCTATGGCCAATCTCTGCGTCTGCAGCTTGTTATGACTTTGCTTTGGCTTACAGACTGGAAGCACAAAGTGGTGTTTACAAGGTCGTGTCCTGTGTGAATTATTCGACATCTTTCAAGGGCTATGATGATGTTAACATTAAATGAAATGCAAATACTGTATATTCATTAATTTTCCTTCACTTTAGACCATTATTCATCAAGGGTCGCCACAGCGGCATGAACCGCCAACTATTACGTAATATGTTTTACTCAGTGGTAGCTTTTCTTCGTCAGCTGAGGAAGTTCAACCTCCCAAAGGAGCTTCTGAAACAGTTCTACACCTCCATCATTGAATCAGTCATCTGCACTTCAATAACTGTCTGGTTTAGCTCAGCTACCAAATCTGACCTTCGAAGACTACGTCGAATAGTTGGGACTGCTGAGCGAATCATTGGTACAACCCTCCCTACTCTCCAAGAACTGTACTTATCCAGAGCGAGCAGAAGCGCTGCTAAAATCACTCTGGACCCCTCACACCCAGCACACTGCCTCTTTGAACTGTTACCTTCTGGTCGACGCTACAGAGCACTGCGCACCAGAACAGCCCGACACAGAAACAGTTTCTTCCCTCAGACAATCCATCTCATGAACACTTGCTGTACACTTTTACACACACATACACTTATTTAACAACACACTTTACATGCCAATTAGCACATAACAGCTGCACATATAATGTTGTATATAGTAATACGCCTGTACATACACTTGTCCATTCGTATATCTGCATTTAACACTTACTTCTATTGTTAAAATATATTTATTATCTGTTTTTTGTCCTGTCTCTGTAATTTTTTTGCAGTCGGGAATTGAACCAGTGACCAGTGACCTCCCCACACTATACATTAAGACTTAATAAATACTAAATATATCACTTAACCCCCACAAAAAATGATGTAAATGAATGTGCACATACTTTGGTGAGATAATAGACGCACTGTTGGAAGGTGAACATGATGACCTCCTCCAGGACCGTCATGGCCTCCTCGCTGGCAGCACGAGTGCACTGGATCTGACCATCCAGCCATTCTGAGCAGATGGAGACATGATGTTAGTGGATAATCATGAGAGACAAGCTAAATATGGAGTCAATTTAGGGCCATTCATTCATTTTCTTTCCGGCTTAGTACCTTTATTAATCAGTCCCACTTTATATTAAGTGTCGCTTATACCTGTGAACTTACATGGTAATTAGATGTGTAAGTAGTATGTAACTACAGTGTATGTGCACATTGGTACATTGTATTTACTTGTGGAATACTGGTGTAACTACACTCATGTAACAACCCACTGAATAGTATTTGTAAGTACAAATGTATAACAGGACATTGGTAACAACACTAGGAAAGAACTGGTGACTTGGAACAGGTGTGTGTGTTGCATGACTGAATATGTAGTCCATGAAATGGCAGATTTGTAGTTTGTGTGAATGTGAGTGTTTACCAGCAATCTCTGGCTGTTAGAGCGCTGGTGATCGTGAAAAAACCTAAGCATCAATCTACTCAAGTAGAGGCATAGTGTGTTCTGAAAACATCAACTGAAATAAACCAATAGTTTCTCATTTCTAATAACTGACTTCTTTTGCCATGATGACAGCACATAATAATTGACTACATATTTTCAAGATACTAGTATAGAGGGACATTTAAAGGCTTAACTAGGATAATTAGGCAGTCAGTGCAACAATGCAAATCACTGTAAAACCATGGTTTTTTCTGTAAACCATCAAAAAAATAGCTTAAAGGGGCTAATAATCCTGACCTTAAAATAGTTCTTAGAAAATTAAAAACTGCTTTTATTCTAGCCGAAATAAAACAAATAAGACTTTCTCCAGAAGAAAAAATATAATAGGAAATACTGTGAAAATTTGAGAAAAAAGAGAAAAAGAAAAATTCACAGGATGGCGAATAATTTTGACTTCAACTGTAAATCTTCTTGTTTTACCATATTATATTACATTTATATGACACAACGGCACCTTTGTCCTGTTCCTGTCTGTCCTGCTGTCTCCATGTTAAGAGCAGAGGGACCTCATGCTGTATGAAGTGCAGCAGCTCAATGGAGTTGGACATCCACAGCACCAGCGGCTGAAGGCCTGGGATCAGCTCCTTCATGTTCAGCACAGGCTGCTCCGCTGTCCCATCAACGGAGTTACTGAGTATCAAGAGCACAGTGTTCAGTCAAAACACACACACCAACCAAACATACATCCATTCATTATCAGGTCAACCCATCAATTTACTAAATCATCTGTCCTGCTACGTTATAAACACATTTGTGCAAACAAGCAAGCAATCATCAGTCCAATCAAATGAACTATCTAAACAACCATTCATTTATTTATCTGTCTAACCAACAAAAGATCTGTCCATCCAACCAGTAATCTCTCTATATACATGTATCCACAAGCTTTCGCCCCAAACAACCATACGATTATGCAGAATAAGAAACCATTTGAAAAGAGCGTTTTTTTTACACCTTGGTTTCAGACATGTTTGTATTCATTTTAGACGTACACACAATACAATGTTGTAATTTGTTGTAATCCATATTTAATTTTCAGTACAAGAAACATGAAAACAAATGTCATGATCTGGAAAATAAAAGTTCTAAATGATTTAATAAAGAAATTTGAAAATATTACAAAGAATGATGTCTTAATTGATCGATTGGTTGATTTGGTTGATTGATTGGTTTGCTAGTTGGTTGGTTCATTGGTTGGCTGGTTCATTGGTTAGCTGTTTGATTGATTGATTGATTGATTGATTGATTGATTGATTGATTGATTGATTGATTGATTGATTAATTGATTGATTGATTGATTGATTGATTGATCGATTGATCGATTGATCGATTGATCGATCGATTGGTTTGCTGTTAGGTTGGTTGGTTGAATTATTGGTTGGCTGGTTGGTTGGTATAATTATTGGTTGGCTGGTTGTTTGGTTGGTTGGTTGGTAGAATTATTGGTTGGTTGGTTGGTTGGTTG
>CAIGQQ010037261.1:0-14889 GCA_903798035.1 Danio albolineatus | reverse complement strand
AGTTTTGCTTTGCATTTTTATCTAAAATATTTGCATACTACATCTGCAAATGTGGCATTACCCAGCTAAATATGACAAATATGTTCAACAAACAATAATAAATTGTAATTGAAACCTACAGCTGCAAGCAGACTATTAATATTAATAATAATAATAATAATAATAATATAGAAAAACACTTTAAGCATTGTGCATCTGTTTTTCACAACCTTTTTCGTCAGGAAGGAAAAACATGCTATTTTTTGTGCATTTCATTAAATGCGAATGAGTTGCTTATCCCCGCCCCTTTTCCAGGTGAAAACTACTGAATTTGGCTGGATTTTTACTTTTTAGAGCAATATGGAGTTCACAGATATCACCATAAACGCACAGTTGATCAATCACAAAACATTAAACAAACAGTTTTGATTGCATTTTTATCTAAGACATTTGCATGCTACATATGCAAATGTGGCATTACCTAAATATGAGAAATATGTTCAACAAACAATAATAAATTGTAATTTAAATCTACAGTCGATTTATGTCTCTTTTAAAAGTAATAATAAAAATGGCCTTGGCTCCCTTATGAGAGGTCTAATTGAGGTTAAGGCCTGGCTGTCGTAATTTTTTTTTTAAATTTCAATGAAGAAAAAACTGAGCTGGTCTGCTTTGGTGATCCTTCCCCTCTGCATTTATTAGGTTTTGGTGAGCTATCAATTTATCAAAAAACGGTTGTTAGAAACCTTGGGTTTCAATTTGAGTGATCTGAAATTTAACAAACAAGTAAATTCAGTTGTTAAATCCAGTTTGTTCCATTTACGACTTGTGGCAAAAGTGAAGTCATTTCTCTCTATTAATGACCTTGAGAAGGTGATCCATGTCTTTATTTTGGGAACACTGGACTATTGCAACTGTTTATATGTGGGTATTAGTCAAAATGCCCTGAATAGATTGCAATTAGTACAAAATGTGGCTGCGAGAATTCTGACAGGGACTCGCACATATCCCCAGTTCTTTCCTCTTTGGGCTGGCTGCCTGTTAGGTCACGGATTGATTTTAAACGATTAATTTTTGTTTTTAAATCCTTAAATGATCTGGCACCACCTTACTTATCAGACCTCCTACATGTATATAATCCTGGTAGGTCACTAAGGTCTTCTGATCAGTTTATTCTTTTGGTGCCAAGGTCCCAGTGTAAGCGAAGTGGGGATCGGGCTTTTGGCGTTATCGCCCCAAAACTCTGGAACGGGCTTCTACCCCACATCAGACACACTCCAACTCTATCTGTTTTTAAAAAGCTTCTGAAATTCCATCTTTGTTCTTTAAGCATTTGAGCCTTTTTAATGTTTTTAACGTTGATAAGTTTGTCTTATGTTTTAATTGTTATGTATGTGATGTAGGTTTTACTTTAATTAGTATCGACTGTGTTCAGCACTTTGGGCAATGTTGTGTTGTAAAAAATGTGCTATATAAATAAATGAACTGAACATGAACTGATTATTATTGTTAATAATAATAATAATAATAATAATAATAATAATAATAATAATAATAATAATAACGGTAACACTTTATTTCGATGTTCCATTTGAGTATTAGTAGACTGTCTGTTTAATATCTGTTGATACTGACATTCAGCAGACATTTAACTGACTATAAGAAATTTTTAACTTTGTTTGAAACATTTTTCTGGATTTTTTTGTTATTGTTGTGCCTCTCACTGTTCAAATAAACCTTCCATTGAAATTATAGACTGATCATTTTTTTGTTAGTGGGCAAACTTACAAAATCAGCTGGTGTTCAAATCATTTTTTCCCTCACTTTATATGAAAAGACGGCAACACCAAAGCTACAAAAATCAAATTTATTTACTAAAAATGGCTGACACACTGTGCTATGTTTCAAACACAACATACTGTTGAAGAGTCTGATGTGCTCCAAACCTTACACACTAAAATAGCCTTATTTAGTTTGATCATTTTGTGAGCTTTTGGTGTTGTGGCCTTTTCATATATGTTTTTTTCGTACTTCCATTAATGAAATAAAGATGTGTCTTGTAGCATCATCAGTTATAAATTCCTAATATACAGCTTTCTGAGTGCCGAAGATGCTCAAACGGCAACATTAGAGAGCTAAAAATGCGAAAAGCATAACAAAACCCCTTTAAATGATAGAAAAACTCATGCATGCATCTTTACAGAGCTCACAAGGGCAGCACATACAGTATTTACTGGCATCACTTGAAGACAATGAGTTCAATGCAAGTTCAAGTTCCTCAAAACTGTTAGCATGAAGACTATTTTAAAGCATGGGTCTATTTGCATGATTCTCACTGTGCTTAAACATCAGCTGTGGCAGGATTTTCGTGGCTTTACTTCTGGATATTACAGAGAGTTAAGAGATTTAGTTTTATTTTTCAAACATGCTAAAAACATGATCAGCTATAAATCTAGACGGCTGTCTATCTAGAGAGCATTTTCAGATGTTGCACTAATGTTTTGAATGCTCAGCTGATGTCAGTACAGTTTGTGGTTAGCATACGCTAGACTAGGAGGGATGGCGGGGAGGTTTAGGGGCAGGCAAGATCATTTACAATAAACTGTAATCTTAATTTAACTACAGCTGCTGTTTTGACACAATGCATTCTGGGATCAAATTTGCACGTCAAAAAAGGTACATTACAATTAAAAGATTGTGGTCAGTGCATGTCATTTTATTTATACTTTTTGGTAAATTCTTGTCTGTTTTTAGCAACAATGTGTGAAATATCATTACGCTTTAAACGAACTGCCTGTTTTATTGCTATGGGGACAATTGACAGCTTAGTGATGATACATCAAAGCCTCTTGCCAACATGAGTGATATAAATCAACACAATGTTTCTATGGCAGTCAAAAACTGGACTTGGACTTTATGTAAAAACGGCTTGCCATATTTTATTGAAAATATAAGGTTAAAGTGTGAAAGTGAAACATGCAAAAATGGCTTGCCATATCAGTACAAAATACGGAGTTTAAGTCATGGAGTTTATGGCTTGCTATATTTTGAGAAAAATACTGCTGAATAATGATTAGTAAACTAGAAGTCTGATAAACCTGAAATACATAGCAACAAAATCTAATGCAGAACACAGCTTTTGGCCAAATTTGGAGCTTGTATAATTTTTTTATATCATATTTTTTATTCAAAAACCATAAATCTTATAGGCATAAAGATATATAGCAACAATCGTGCATGCATAAGGCACATTTTGGCCAAATTTGGGCCTTGTAGCATGAACGGCCTAGGAGGAGATACTTTTGGTTTCGAGGACAGATTAATATAACAGTCTGTTGGCTTTCTCAAGCCAACGTTCATTCATTCATTCATTTTCAGCTTAGTCCCTTTATATATCTGGGGTCCCCACAGCGAAATGAACCGCCAGCTTATCCAGCATATGCTTTAAGCAGCGGATGCTCTTCCGGCTGCAACCCATCACTGGGAAACACTCATATACTCTCATTCACACACATACTCTACGGACAATTTTAGCCTACCCAATTTACCTATCGCACATGTGTTTGGACTGTGGGGGAAAACGGAGTACCCGGAGGAAACCCACACCAACACGGGAGATGCAGCAAACTCCACACAGAAATGCCAACTGACCCAGCCGAGGCTCAAACCAGCGACCTTCTTGCTGTGAGGCCACAGTGTTAACCACTGAGCCACTGTACTGGCCACTTGTATAATTTATATCATATTTGTTATTCAAAAACAATAAATCTTATCGGCGTGAGGAGATATTACATCAATCTTGAATGCAGAAGACACATTTTGCCCAAATTTGGGCCTTGTGGCATGAACGGCCTAGGAGGAGATACATTTGGTTTCGAGGACAGATTAATATATTAATATTCATTAAGCCAACATTCATTCATTCATTTTCTTTTCGGCTTAGTCCCTTTATTAATCCGGGGTCGCCACAGCGGAATGAACCGCCAACTTATCCAGCATTTGTTTTACGCAGCGGATGCCCTTCCAGCCACAACCCATCTCTGGGAAACACATCCATACATTCTCATTCACACACATACACTATGGACAATTTAGCTTACCCAATTCACCTGTACCACATGTCTTTGGACTGTGGGGGAAACCGGAGCACCCGGAGGAAACCCACGCAACCACGGGGAGAACATGCAAACTCCACACAGAAATGCCAACTGGCCCAACCGGGACCTGCCCCAACCGGGGATCGAACCAGCGACCTTCTTGCTGTGAGGCGAACGTGCTACTCACGCGCCACCGTGGCGCCCCATTAAGCCAATATAAATAATTTAATTAAATGTTGTAAATAAATCAGATTTTTCTTCAAAAAAGTACATTCTCTCACAACATGTGAATAGGGGACAAAGCAGAAGACGTCAGCATGCAAATCGAGCCAAAGGCTGGTTCAGCATGGCTAGTGTGTTCAGCATTGAACTCCATTGTTTCATAAGTGGTATTTTTTGCATGGTTTGTTAAAATAACAAACATGATCGAAAATTAGAAAGCATTAGTAAATACGGTTAAAGTCATTTTTTATTTTAATTTATTTTATGAGCTAAATTATTTTATGAAATAAATTAGGAAATTACCAATGGCAACGTTAAAGGGGTGGTCCACTAGGATATCATATTTTAAACCTTAGTTGATGTGTAATGCAGTGTGTAATGTGTAATGTATGCAAAGGGAGACATTGGCTTTTGCAGAGTTAGCTCAGCAAAGCCTACAGAGAACGAAGTTTAGGGACTACAAAAATATACATCCGGGTTAATGATGTCATAAACCCTTTAGGTTATGCGTATACACCCAGAGGTGTAGAAAGCTAAAATGGAGCTTCTTCTGTTTCTGTGTTTGGGCTTCCAAAGGACACAACACAAAGACAGAAGTGCTTACAGCTTAATCATAGTTATGTTCCAGAGAGTTATAAAAAAGATACAGCTGGCATTTGAGAAAGGTCATTTACAGTTACACTGACTGACAGTATTAACACAGCAGAGGCGTGAGATAGTAGATGCGTGATGCTGTCATTATGTTAGCTGACCAATCAGAGCCTCATGAGGGCGGGCTTTCAGAGGAATTAAGAAATATGACAGTGGTTTTCATGTTAGCCGAGTAGCTGTATATAATTAAAGTAACATATACGAAAAAATAACCTGATTTTCTACAATTGAAGCATGAGCACACATTGCTCTGCACCCCATAAACACAAACAAGCCTTAAAAACACACTCTGGACCACCTCTTTAATGCAATACAGTCTGCGATGTTTACTTTCAGCCCAAAGCTCTCAATCCAGCTTGGATTTTGGCCCTTCATAAGAAAAGGCACCCCTGTACTAGAGTAAAAGCATAGATGTAGGTGTAGAAGTTTGTTCGTGATGCTGATAAACATACCTATTTTCTCCATGGACGTCTCTGTGGACAGAAAGCCCTGCATCAGGAGCTGCTCTCGGGTCTCGTCATCATCCACCTGGATCTCCGAAACCATATTACACGGCACAAAACCTCGCCGGCCGGCCGCCTCACCACGGTAAAAACCATCTGCATCTTTGTCCCCATAAACCTGCAGAGATAAACACCGTAACGAAATCTACCATGGTTAGAGAATGCGTTAAATACTGCGCTTCCCTCTTTCTCCCTGCTCTGCTGGCCACGCCCACTCCTCCCTTTGCTCCCAGAGCTCCATGCGCATCATGCAGCATTTTTTGAAACATTTCTGAGGTAGACTTGAACTGAGGGGGGTTTCATGGCCATTAAGTGTATTAATTATAGTGTGATAATAACAGTAATATTGCATTTGTAATAAGCATTTCTTACTGCTCTTCTTGTAAGTGCTTCATTATTATAATGTGTGTGATACAGCTTTGCAGGTCCTGTTAGAAATGCACATTCTGCAAGCATACAGTATATAAGCAGGTCTGCACCAAGCGGCAACCTCCCGATCTCCCTCGGGAAGCTAATACGGGAGTAACTGAAACTGCAATTCATCGAAATTCTGCTAGTCCTGGCTCAATTTGGAGCAAATTTCTAATTAGCCCACTGTTAAAATGGCCAACTTCACAGCAGAAAAAAAGGTGTTTACAGCCTGGTACAAAGAACGATTTTGGTTTATATAGCTAATATTACCCTTCACGACAACTGTGAGGGGGTGACTATTTTTTTTATAACTCATCCATTTTCTTTATATTAAGTTATATTAAGTTTGCATAATAAAGGGCGTGGCCACTTGAGTGACAGCTAGTCCCGCCGGTCGCCGTCACGTCACCTCAGCTGATTCTGGCTGATTAGCCGCTGATCTCGGCATATTCATCGTATTTTTGTGTTGTTTGATGTGGCTTTACACAGTCAGTCACCTTTTAGAATTATTTCCTACAATTATCAGATGATATGGCATGCTGTGTGCACTTAATTGTGCTCACAAACCATTCACATGGTCTCCATTTTTCCAGGTGAGTGAAATTATATACTTGTATACCATATCTATGAATGTATTTGCTTTATTTAAGATCATTTATCATATATAATGTTCTTTAGAGCTGTATTGCCCTCCAGAATCTGTCAGATTGATTAGCTGTCGGCTCTAGAACAGTCGTCTGAAGCGTTGTCATACAGTGTTATTCCTGGATTTCATCAATAGCCCTGCATTTACTCACACAGACTATATCTGAAGTATTTGGAAGTAATTTACATTTCCCTCCTGTAGAAAAACCTCATAAGAACAATGTTTAGTGGCTCAGTATATTACAGCAGTGTTTTTAAAAGGCTAAAAAATGCTATGCTTCTGTAGCTCCGCTCATGCTCCGCTTCTTTGCCCTTATTTGGATACCCCCAGCTGAAGCAGTGACGCGCGAACAAAATGGCGCCGGTTGGCCACGCCCACTTGTGGCCTCTTTTGCGCTCTTTAGAAACCTAGGGTTGACGTCACGGATACTACGTCCGTATCTTTTACAGTCTACGGTCGGCACACTTTCACACTATATAATAATAAATACCTTTCAAAGAGATATTTAACCCAAAACTTTTAATTTAGTCACCCTCAAGTGGTCCCAAAGCTCTGAGTTTTACAAGATGATGCTTAAAAAAATTATATTAACTGATAGCAATTTTTTTTATAGTAGGAAGAAAAATCTAAACTAGAAGCCAGTGGTTAGTAGTTACCAACATTCTTCAAAATATCTTCTTTTGTGTTTAACAGAATAAAGACTTTTAAACAGGTTTAAATGATGATCGAATTTTCATTTCAGTGTGAACTCTACCTTTAAGACACGCGTTCACAAGTGCATAACTTAGTTTTTAATATCGTATTTCTTTATGCTGAAAACACTGAGATTTGAAAGTCACATGCATCAGTTCTATATTTAGTAAAGCAGTCTTATATGAACAAGAGAGGTAAACGTCAAATACATTTGAATGCTCTCATCCCACACCATCGCCCCTGTTATAGAAGAAAGTTTATCATATTGAAGCATGTCCATCATTGGATTTAACATATCATAAAGCCATACCTTGATAATCTGTCCCTCTTTGAAAGGAAGCTCCTCTTCTGTGGCGTCAGGATTGGGTGACATGACTGCAGGATCATACGGGAAGAGGGCAACAAATATCCTCACCTCATTTTCTCCACACGCTCTGGGCTCTACAACACCAAACAGAACATACAAACAATGAAGCTGTAATATCAGTCTGATATGTCTCCAGTATGCATTTTAGTATGTTGTTGTTGTTGTTGTTGTTGTTGTTTGTGTTGCTCATTTGAGGTTTGTTCATAGTTAGAATTTTTACTTTATTTGATTGGTGTGTGCCTTTAACATCTGGGAAAGGGACCAGCAATGAAGACTAGTCTTTGGGCTAATCTCCTTTTGTAAATCTGCTTTGAAACAATAATTATGATGAAAAGTACTTTACGAATAAACTTGAGTTGAATTTGGGTAATTTACGTTCTTGTGGAATTTTGACTAATGTACGCTGTACACTCACTGGCCACTTTATTAGGTACACCTGTCCAGCTGCTTGTTAATGCAAATTTCTAATCAGTCAATCACATGGCAGCAGCTCACTGTATTTAGGCATGTAGAGATGGTCAAGACGATCTGCTACAGTTCAAACCGAGCATCAGAATGGGGAAGAAAGGGGATTTAAGTGACTTTGAACGTGGCATGGTTGTTGGTGCCAGACGGGCTGGTCTGAGTATTTCAGAAACTGCTGATCTACTGGGATTTTCACGCACAACCATCTCTAGGGTTTACAGAGAATGGTCTGAAGAAGAGGAAATATCCAGTGAGCGGCAGTTCTATGGGCGCAGATGCCTTGTTGATGCCAGAGGTCCGAGGAGAATGGCCAGACTGGTTCCAGCTGATAGAAAGGCAACAGTAACTCAAATAAGCACTCGTTACAACAGAGGTCTGCAGAAGAGCATCTCTGAACGCACAACACGGCCAACCTTGAGGCGGATGGGCTACAGCAGCAGAAGACCACACCGGGTGCCGCTCCTGTCAGCTAAGAACAGGAAACTGAGGCTACAATTCACACAGGCTCACCAACACTGGACAGTAGAAGATTGGAGAAACGTCGCCTGGTCTGATGAGGCTCCATTTCTGCTCCACATTCAGATGGTCGGGGCAGAATTTGGCATCAACACCATGAAAGCATGGATCATCCTGCCTTGTATCAGCGGTTCAGGCTGGTGGTGTAATGATGTGGGGGATATTTTCTTGACACCCTTTGGGTCCATTAGTACCAATTGAGCATTGTGTGAACGCCACAGCCTACCTGAGTATTACTGCTGACCATGTCCATCCCTTTATGACCACAGTGTCCCCATCTTCTGATGGCTACTTCCAGCAGGATAACGCTCCATGTCATAAAGCGTGAATCATCTCAGACTGGTTTCTTGAACATGACAATGAGTTCACTGTACTCAAATGGCCTCCACAGCCAACAGAACTCCATCCAATAGAGCACCTTTGGGATGTGGTGAACAGGAGATTCACATCATGGATGTGCAGCCGACAAATCTGCAGCAACTGCGTGATGCTATCATGCCAACATGGACCAAAATTTCTGAGGAATATTTCCAGTGCTATGTTGAATCTCTGTCACGAAGGATTAAAGCAGTTCTGAAGGCAAAAGGGGGTCCAACACGATACTAGTAAGGTGTACCTAATAAAGTGGCCGGTAAGTGTAACTCTTGCAGGACTGACTTTTCCATACTTAAACATACAAAATAGTTTAAACTGTAAAAAAATAAATTAAAATATGCTTCCATGACACTTTAGATCCCAAGATTACATTTATTTCAAGTATTTTCTAAATCGTGCAAAGTTTTGCAACAGATTAATTACTCATCAATTTATTAGCGTATTTTTTCATTTAGCATGATGCTTGTTAAAAATGACACCAGGCAAACTCTGTTCATTGTTTCCCCCTCTTGAAAAACCATAATGGTTTGGCCCAGGCGTGTCCTTAAATGAGGTAATCAAGATAAAACCTCCTGATCCTAAGCCGTCATGAGCCGCTGCAGAAACGTGCACATGAGCCATCAACACAGAACGAGACTGACAGCAAGAAAGACCACACACACCGATGCACATCCATTTTAAATAATGTTATTATTACAATAATAACATGCCAAACATTATAACATGCCAAAATAAGTGTTTCTATTGTAATATATATTATATGATCTATTGTTTCTCTCTATTGTTAAGCATATGTGCACGGTTGTAATAATATTGCATAATACAACCATACTGTTTTACCCCCTTATTTAAATCAAATAAATGTAGCACCATGATGTGTATAAGAAATTTCATTTTTAAAATCAGAACTCTAGTGAAAATATGAAAAAAGATACCCCACTGCTCCATATTGCATTAAATAAACCAGATTTAGGAGCTATTGGATGAGCTAACGCGTCCTGATGGACATGCAAGTGAAATAAAACAACTGCTCTGTACATTAGAGTCTGACATCTGGACACTTCAGTGAAGAGGTTAAGAGGTTAAGAGTCAGCGGAAGTCATCTGACCTTTCCCTGTTTCTGGATGAGCTGGAATAGGGTTAAGTTGGGAATAGAGTGTAAAACGCAGATGGATAATCAGTGGTGGTCATAGGTGTCTGTCGTGTTTGTGTTAAGCTCCAGTAGTGAGATGTGCTCATCTCATTAGTGAGGATTAAGACCATCTGGAGCAACAATCAAGGGCAGAGCAAAGAAAAGAGGACGGTGCAACCTCCGCGGGTCATGTTTCGAGGACACATTTGCATTGAGATGGATTCCAAATAATATTAAATGCAATGATGTGTTTTAGGATCAGAGTTAGGAAACAGAGGCTGGGCTGCAATGTTTGGATATTCTGGGAAGTGGATTGACTTCCAAATCACTAAGAGTCTGCAGGAATGATTAAACTCACAGCATCTATTAAGAGCTGTGTAAGCAAACTTTAGTCCAGGATGATTGCCGATACTGTGGTTATGAGCAGAAGAGTTAGTGTCATGACCCAGATGGGAGTGAGGTTTAGTATTGAAGGTCAGCCAATAGTTGCTCGACCCTTGCAGAAAACCACAATAGCTTTAGCGGTGTGCAATCCTATTAAAAATAACATTTGACGTATATGAGGATTATTTGGAACACAGATGAAGCACTTGTGAAATGTGGGGTTTTAGAACATTTTCATATGAAAACCATGTGATCATATTTACAGAAATGTGCACATTTGTTGATGTTTCATGTGTTTCACAGGAAAATGTAAAAAACAAAAAAACAAAAAACAAAACAAAAAACAAAACAAAAAACAACAACAACATATTTCATGTGTTCTAAATGTGTTCCACTTGTGTTTCAAATGTGCTCCACATACGTTTAAATAATGTGGTCCATGTGCGTTTCAAATGTGTTTCACATGCATTAAAAAATACATTCCACTTTTTTCAAATGAGTTTCACATGCATTCAAAATGTGTTCCACATGCATTTAAAATGTCCCACTTGTTGAAAATGTGTTCCACATGTGCTTACAATGCATTCCACATATTTCAAATGTTTCACATGCATTTAAAATGCTTTCCAAATGCATTTCAAATGTGTCCCTAATGCATTCAAAATGCGTTTCACATGCGTTTGAAATGCATTCAACGCATTGAAAACATGTTCCACATGCGCTTAAAATGTTCCAGATGCGTTTAAAATGTGTCCCACATTCATAAAAAATGCGTTTCAAATGTTTATCATGTTTCAAATGTGTGCCACATGCATTTAAAATGCGTTTCACATGCATTTAAAATGCGTTCCACATGCATTTAAAATGTCCCACTTGTTGAAAATGCGTTCCACATGCGCTTAAAATGCATTCCACGTTTCAAATGTTTCACATGCATTTAAAATGCTTTCCACATGCATTTCAAATGTGTCCCTAATGCATTCAAAATGCGTTTCCAAATGCATTTCAAATGCATTCAACGCATTGAAAACATGTTCCACAAGCATTTAAAATGTTTCACACACATTTTACATGCATTTAAAATGTTCCACATGCATTTCAAATGTGTTTCAAATGTTTCTCATGTATAAATGTCTTTCACATGTGTTTAAAATGTGTTTCACACATTGAAAACGTGTTCCACATGCATTTCAAATGTGTTTCACGTGCATTTAAAATGTGTTCCAAGTGCATTTCAAATGTGCTACAAATATTTTACATTTTTTATAAACAGTGGTTGTGTAATATTTACTACATAGGGTAGTATTTACCCATGGGGTAAGCAAATTATTTTGTTTTTTATTTTGACATAAGATTATTTTGCTTGACCCATTGGCAGTTTATTTTGTTTGTTTTAAGAAAACACTTTAGAATGATTATTTCTGAAAACAAGACAATATTTTGAGAAAAATGTCCAGAAAAATGCTTTTTGATTAAACTATTTTTATATATTTTGGACTAGAAACAAGACAACAACTCTAAGTGAATATATATATATTTTTTTGCAGTGTGTATAATGTGCGATGTGTGTATATTAATAATCTCTGACCCTATTCATTTGCTGTCTATTTAAACAGATGCACAGGGTATTTTCCACCAAATCTAAACCCAGACTGATTAAACTGGCAGCAGGTGAGATCACACAGACAAAAAAACAAAAAAAACAAAAACAAAAACAAAACACACGTAATGATACATAATCCACATTTCAAAGTATAATACCTGGCTGTAGCATTGCCTTTACAGAAGCCAGTGTGTAAACATATCCTTCCTAAATCTCTGATATTTTACACATTTTTATGCTTTATGGCTGTTTTTAAGCAGAAAGTAAGTTTCAGGGACACACATAAGGATGTAGGTGAAAGTATGGAAAAGAAGAAAGGTGGATATTACGTGGATAAATGAGAGAGAGAAAAGGATGTGATCTATATTAGACACGGTGGTCGGGTATTATACAGGCTATTTTAAAAGTTGTTACTTCCTCCTGTGTCATGACAAGCTTTCAAGAGTTAATCTGATTCTACAGAGAGGGAGAGAGAGAGAGAGAGAGTAAGAGAGAGAGAGAGAGAGAGAGAGAAAGAGAGAGAGAGAGAAAGAGAGAGAGAGAAGTGAGAAACTCTTACCTCTATGCAGTCTAATTTCAGAGCGTGTTGATTTTGGAGTGGCGTCGCACCACACTGCACCTGGATCTGTCAACGGCGCTTCTCTTCCACCTGGCTCCTGGTTTGAGAGATACTAACAGTTAGATCATAACATATGGGATACACAAACTCCATGTCATTACACCTACGAACACCAGGGGCTCCAGACTAGAACTGTTACTTTGAAGCCACTTCATAATGATAGAAACATTTAGCCAAGCCTGCTTCAACATTGTCTACACAACTACATGTATGCAAAAGCCTCAAGCTATGTATCTCCATATAAAGGTGTGCATCTTTCTAGTGTATTTAATAAAAACACACATCAGCGATTAGTCTGGAGCCCTGAAACACACAAATATTTGACATTTGATTTTAAATCAACAGAAGCAGCAGCGCTTGGGTTGTTCTTCACAACACAACAGTGGGATTTATGATAACAAAGAGGAGATGCCTGCACAACACACAGTATAACACAGCATATCGGTGAGCTTGTCTATTACTTGCTTCAACACACAATCTTGACCACACGTTTGGAAAGAAGCAGACCACTTGAATTAAGGTGATCTTGCTGCATGGTAATGCATAGCCACAGTCACGACACAGCAACATTTTAACCAAACTCTTCTAAGACTAAGACATGGACAGAGCAATGCAGTCAGGTGGCAACTACAAATACGATAAAGCTTTGCCTAGAGACTGGACAAGGGGGGTAGGGTATACAATCAACTTCTAAGTATCTTATGTACAGGCTTAAACCTTCTGCATCCACAGTCATGCAAGTGTAAGAGAGTCACTATGGTGGACCTCCATGTGGACCTTCATATGTGGCAAATGAGTGCTAACTTCTTGTAGTGTTGGGAATTAGGAACCACTTCTCATTGGGAATTAACATTTGGTTCCAAGAGTTCTGGAATGTTGGCATTCTTCCGAAATGACTCCGGAGTGGTAGAGGATATATAATTGTCCAAACAATAATAATAATTGTAATTGACCCTTCATTTAGTTTGATTGACAGGTAATCCAGACAGTTATAACGTCAATATTATGTGCCCCCATCCCTGTACGCCATGTTGTCCAACAGGTGTAGAGTAACATTGGAGATTAACTTGAAAAATGGTACAAATGTGCTCATATGGGACTTGCGACCTAGAGAGCAAGTTACCAGAAAGGCTGGATAATATATAATTTCATCCTTTCCCTTAGTTTAGAGAAGCGTATGAAATGGAAACATTTATGTCACGGGTGTCCACACTCGGTCCTGGAGGGCCGGTGTCTTGGAGAGTTTAGCTCCAACCCTAATCAAACACACCTGAACCAGCTAATCAATCTCTCACTAGATATACTAGAAACCTCCGGGCAGGTGTGTTGAAGCAAGTTGGAGCTAAACTCAGCAGGACACTGGCCCTCCAGGACCGAGTTTGGACACCCCTGATTTATGTGGACAGATCACCTTAAACTGCCAATCAATGTAGCTGAAGGAATGACTTGATGAACTAATCTGTTCTGTTATCAGACCAGCACAGCCCGCATAACTTTAGTTAATGGAGATGTGATATGACAAGATAACCAGTGAACTACCTGAGGACTTGGAAGGTGACAGGTGAGATGAGCTAATTTAGCCTGGAGACTTAGAAAAACAATAAATTAATGTTTAAACTTTACGTACTACAGTTTTGTCTTGTTTAAGATGCCGCGGTTTGCGTGTGTTTGTCAACGTGTTAGGAATTCAATATGCATTTTATTTCTACTCAAATCATCTGAACCTGCTGACACTACTCATGTTTTTTTTGCTTGCACACTGAATCTATCTCAAGTATGCATACTGCAAATGTTTATGTCTGTATCTGTTTAAAATAAGTATGTAATTTTCCTAGAAATTGCTCTCTATTTCCCTAAGAGAGTCTGCAAACTTAGAGTGGAGCACCATTGCTGATATTGCATGTTGGACAGCAGTGTGGCAGGGCTTTAAGAAACGTCAGTTGAAGAACCCTCTCCAAACTATGAATGCTATAAGTCAAGATGGACTAAACTGATAGGGCCTCTTGTGGGGGCAAATTTACACACATTTTAGGACCATGGCTGACTTTGAATGCTGGACAGATGTGAGGTGGGGCATTGAGAAGGGTCAATTGCTCAGCTTCCTTGAGATTCCCATTGCCAACTTGAAGAACTCCCTCCAAACTAAGGCTACAAGTGAAGCCACGCTGAACTGATAGTCCCTGTTAGGGGTGCAAACTTGCACAGATTTTAGGACCATGGCTGATT
>CAIGQQ010037259.1:4998-20514 GCA_903798035.1 Danio albolineatus | reverse complement strand
AGGGGGACACATGTGCAAGTAGCATACTATGGCAAGGAGGGGGACATGTGCAAGTTGCATACTATGACAAGGATGGGGACACATGTGCAAGTTCCACACTATGGCAAGGATGGGGACACATGTGCAAGTTGCATACTATGGCAAGGATGGGAACACATTTGTGCAAGTAGCATACTGTGGCAAGGAGGGGGACATGTGTGCAAGTTGCATAATATGGCAAGGAGGGGGACACATGTGAAAGTTGCATCGTATGGCGAGGGAGGATGAGATGAGTGCACAAGTACCACACTATGGTGAGACAAGTGTAGGTTCACACATCTACCACTTCACTAGGACAACATGTACTGGTCATCTAAACGAAGTAAATGCAACAATTTTACACAGTGTCCAGAAATAGATTAGACACTGACCTTTAGTCGAGGCTGAGGCACAGGCTGCAGGAACTCCTCAATGGACACAAGCCTGGTGTTTTCCCTATCCTCGTCAGGCTCAGATTCAAAGGGCGATGGAGCAGGAGGCCTTAGCAAGTGTGTCGATGTGACATCAAGACAGTCGTTTGGGATGCTGACTTTGGGGCAAGGGGGCGGAGGTGTATGAAGTTTGGCACAGGGGTCCTCCAAGAAGTCGGAGATGGAGGCAACATGCCGCAGAGATCCTAGATTGTCTGTCTCTCTGCTGGGGATCATTACTGCAGGGGTCACTATATTGGACTGCACTGGCACTGACGCAGGTGTAACAGCAGGAGAATGTATGGGTGGAGACATGGAAACAGGTATGGTGGCAGGTGCTGGCACAACCATAGGAGCTGACATTAAGATGGACACTGGAATGGGTATGGGTACTGCTGTGGCCAAGGGAACAGGTACAGGAGTTGGTGTGGCAGCAGGTCCGGTCAAGACCACAGGTGCAGGTGTGACCATGGGGGCAGATACACTCACCTGTTGACAGAGATGCTTTATTAGTTCACAAACAACAATTTTACTTCTGCTCTCTAAACCAGGGGGAGGCAAGTTCAGGGTCCTAGCAAGTCCTGCAGAGTTTTAATCCAGCAAGCCTGTAGCTTTCTAGTAATGCTCAGATTTTGATTTAAATTACACCTATGATGCAACATCAACTTTTGGAAGCTGTTTGGACAGAACAGTGTATAGCTCCACAGTCATACTGGAGTGACATAAAATCTTTTTTTTTATTTCCTGACGTTAAAAAAGGGTCCAAATGCCAGTGATTTTGAGGCCCACTACATTGAGTGGTTTTCTCAGCCCATCGAATTGATTGACAGTCACGTATTAACATGTCTCCATAGTGACGCATATAAACATGTTCACAAAACAGAATTAGCAAAGGAAATGTGATTAAAAGATCTGTTCGAACTCTCTGTGATCAGCTGCACGCTCAAAAATGAGTTTTACAAGTTTAAAATGTTTTTAAAACAGAGCACGTTTGTAATAAAGACAGTAAAATCGTGATATAACTCACAACCTCTGGAAATATGGAATTATTATGGAATTATCTGTGTGTGTATAATGCACTTTGCCACAGCATTTGTGTGTGACTCATCATTGCAGAAAGGCTTGAATAAACTCCACCACAAATACATCAAATAACCTTGCTCTGCTTCATTCGTGTCTTTCCCTGTCACTGACTTCTGTTTATCTAAAGTAATGCAGGAAATGCCGACATGCACATTGGAATGGTGGGCGCGGAGAACCAGCTCATTTGCATTTAAAGGCACAGACTAGAAAAACAGCTACACTTTGCTCTGAGCCCAAAATGAGCATATTCTACATCGTATGATAATCAATCTGAGCTGAGCTGAAACTTTACAGACACATTCTGGAGACACCAACTTGCAGGTTGACATCTAGTAAAAGGGGTAAAATTGGAGACATTTAAGACTGTAGACTCACCGTTGTGTCAGAACATGAGGCACATATTGGTGGTGCTTCTTGTGCTGGTGTTTCCACCGTCAGCGGGGCAGCGGATGTAGGGTTTGCCCAGGCATCTACATAGGATGCAGGAGACGCGGGCGCTTCATGAACCATCGTTTTGGATGTGTTGATGAAGACTCCTCGAACAGGACCAGCGGTGTGTTCGTCGAGCGTAGCAGCATGTGGCAGAATGGGTGTTTTGGCAGCAGAGAGAGACGTGGCACAGACAGCAGGGTCTGGGTTGGCACTAGCCGTGAGGACACTGGCGGCGGCTGGCACAGGCTGGCATTGAGGTAACGAGGCACCGGACATGATGGCAGGCAATTTGGCAGGCACATTCACCGGCAGTGAGTCCACTGACTCGCCAGACGCTGACATGGTCCGCACGGTGAGCTCACGAGCTGCCTGTAACGTCTGGATCTGAGACGGACCAATCAAAGCGCTGCCTGCTGTGGGTGACGACACCTCTAATACCTAATTAACAGTAAATAAATAAATAAATATATATATATATTAAAGGAACACTCCAATAAAAAAAACAGGCTAATTTAAAACACCTATGGACATTGCATATTCTTATTTCTATAGCTATATTTTCTACAGCTGCTGGTTTTACTTATTTTATTTTTATTCTATCATTTACTGAATATCTTATTTAATATTTATTTTTTAAAGGTCATGGGTAATTGTATAAACATTTCACTACATTTAGTACTGAGTATGACTGTCATAACATATCATTTATCATATTTCATATCACATAATACCAAATCAAATCATATCATATATCATATATTAAATCATATATCATATCATTTATCATATCAAATATATTACATCATATCAAATATCAAATGATATATTAAATCAAATATCAAATCAAATCATATTTTATATCCAATCAATCATATCATATAAAATCATATTTCAAATCATACCATATCAAAATAAATCATATCATACTAAATCATATTAAATCGTATCATATTATATCATATCATATCCAATCAATCTAATCATTTTGAATCATATTATGTCAGTTCATATATGATATCATATATTAAATCATATCAAATCATAACAAATCGTATCATATCATATCATATATCAAATCATTTATCAAATCATAACATATCAAATCATTTATCAAATCATAACATATCAAATCATTTATCAAATCATACCATATCAAATAAATCATATTATATTCAACTCATATCATATTAAATATCAAAACATACCATCTCATGTCAAATCAATCAAATCATACTAAATTATATCACATCAAATCATATTAAATCATATTCTATCAAATCATACCAAATCGTACAATGTCATAAAATATATCAAAGCATATTTTATCAAATCAAATAATTTCATATCATATCATATATCATATCATACAAAGCATATTATATCAAATCAAATCAAATCATATCATATCATATATCAAAGTATATAATATCAAATAATTTCATTTCATATCTTAACATATCATATATCAAAGCATAATATATTATATCATTTATTAAATCATATCATATATCATATCATATATCAAGGCATTTCATACCATATATCAAATAATATAATATCATATATTAAATCATATCATACCATATATTAAAACATATCATATCAAATCATATCATATTATAATTATATAATATGATATCATATCATATCATGTATCAAATCATTTCATATATCAAACCATATCATATAATATTATATATCAAATCATATAATATAATATCATATATTAAATAATATCATATCATATATTATATCATATTATATAATATAATCTAATATCATATCATATATCAAATCATATAATATCATTTTATTTAATGACATTTCATGAAATGCTATTTTTAAAAGGCTGTTTTCATGGCAAAAACGTTTCATTAATAAATAAACAATTAAAAAACACAAACAAAGGAATTGATAAATAAGATTAGATAAGATTATATAAAAATATGAGACATACATTTATTTATTTACACTTTGCTGAACATCTCCTTGAGTGATATCACTGTGTATGTGATCAATAAAAATTTATTCTTGGACCTAAATCTGAACTCTCCGCACTTTTATTCCATTTACACACAATTAGCGCTCTTGAGATTTGAAATGGACTTCTCATTTTCTGTCAGTCTTTGTACACAACGCTACAGAAGAGTCAAGCTTTAAACAGGAAAAGTAACCAAACTCTTAGAAAGAACTCTTAGATGCTAATGGTCTAATCCGATTCAATGATCTATGCTAAGCTAAGCTAAAAACGCTGCCGCCAGACACAGAGATTGGCTGAATGGATTCAGAAATGGTTAAACTCAACAGTTTAACTCTGTGCTGTACAATGAGCCTGTTTTCAAATTAAAAGTGAAGTGTCTCAGCAAATTAAGATGAAGCAAACTAGTAAAGTCACTGACCTTCTTCTTGTCAGCATAGATGGTATAGCCAGTGACACGGACACCATTAGACGTCCCAGCGGCGTCAATAGTAACAGGCAGCCAGCTGATCTGAGCTATTCCCGGAGACGGACCCTGCTCCAGCTGGACATCCAGAGGTGCATCAGGAGGACCTAGCATACAAAGGTACAGGTTAGAGATTCAGAATTAATTCAGAATCGACACTGAACATATTAACCCTTGTGTATTGTTCAAATTGACTCCCCTTTGGTTATGTTGGGGGCTGTTTTTGCCCCATAGACTTCCATTATAATCACATTTTTTTGATTGCAAAGCCATGGCAGCATATAATCATGTGTTCTGGATTGTTTCTGATTTTCCCTGTAAGGAAGAGCAACGATCTATACATTTTTACTGTTGATCAGCAGTGTAAAAAAAGCTAAGATTCTGGATATATGGAGTATTGTCTGTGTGTGTGAGGCCTTATCATGACATGTCTGAGAAAATCAAATCAAAATAAGCAGCTCAGCTCACAGAACACAGTAAGTGTATTTCTGCACACACACACACACGCACACGCACACGCACACACACACACACTCTAATCTGCTATTTTACTCCAAAGAACTCCATATATAAGCCAGAAACTTGTTAGCATAGGCCTATCTAAAGGGTTAATGCTGCCTACTGTCAGTGAAAATGACACATTGTACCTCTTCCCAAGAGAGAAAACCAGCAACAGTCAAGAATGCATGATTATATGCTGTCAAGGCTTTGCAATCAAAAGATAGAATGGATTATAATGGAAGTCAATGGGGCAAAAACAGCCAAACATATCCAAAACATATCCAAAGGGTAGTCAATTTGAACACTACACAAGGGTTAAAGGTGCAGTAGGCCTAAATGCTATCCGCTAGCATAATATCTCCTATAATATCAACATATCTCCCTCCCCTGCCGTCCAAAGCCACGCATTCTGAAATCCCGATAGCTCACATTAAAGATGACAGTAGACAATCGCCAGTAAGAAAACTTTATAGTACTTTATAAAATTACAATTCCCAACCAAAAACTGTATTATATCTAGCAAAACTTGTCATAATGTGCAATATTTCATGCAGGCAGGATCGCTGGTCTCACTCTCTAAGGCGCTTTGTCCTAAATCGACTACTGTATGCCCAGTCATTTTTATCATGAAAAAAAAAAACAAACAAAAAACAATTGTGAAGAACTAGGGGGTCTGACTATTGGAAGAGACTTTCAACCAGCACAACTAAACATGTTTTCCACCTGGGGATACTCATCCCGAGGCCCCCAGAGTCTATGCAGCGCCACAGATGTGATCTAAGACCCGCGACGAGACGATCCCAAGGTTCCATAATCCTGGACCAGGCTGTATCCTGAGCCACTGCATGGTGCATGGCGGAGTAGCAAGCATGAGACTGATTCCAGTGACGCTCCAAGGACAGACGAGCCTCGAGTTCTCCAGCCTCCGGCGCCTAGACTGCAGCTCTGCACAAGATGTCTGGCCATAAGAGAAATGGTCGTGCCCAACTGAGCCTGGTTTCTCTCTAGGTTTTTTAAAATTCTTAGCTTTCGCCAATTGGTGAAGTTTTTTCCTCGCCGCTGTCGCCACTGGCTTGCATGCTTCGGGACTTGTGGAGCTGCGCATCGATGGATTTGCTCTTCAGTGTTTGGACTCTCAGCAGTGAATATTAAACCACACTGAACTGAACTAAACTGATCTCCAACACTGAAAACTGGACTGACACTGTTTCAATTTGCTATAACCTTCAATGTGAAGCTGCTTTGACGCAATCTACATTGTAAAAGCTCTATACAAATAAAGGTGAATTGAATTGAATTCAGAAGACAATTACCCACTGTGCCTATTTTTTTTTAAATATATATTCTCTTTATTGTATTTTTTGTATCAGTATAAATGATAACTTTTACATTTGTATACTTTTTTCCATTTTGAACAAAAAGCTGTAATATCATGTTACTATTAGGGTTCATACACATTTTTACTTCTAAAATTCAAAGACTTTTCCAGAACTTTCAAGTAAATTTTCATGACCTAATGTTTCATGTAATGTCTACGTATATGTGGTAAATAGGGCTGTGCAATATGGACAAAATAATCATATTGTGATTTTTGGAACAAATATTGCGATTGTGATTTTATTTGCGATTTTGGCAGCTGTTTTTGCGTTTTCAAACGCGCTAGATACACACATTCTACATGTATTCAGTGCAGAACACAACATTTTACAATGAACTAACATAGTATTAAGTTTAATGAATAAAACTGCAGTAAAATTGTCTTTAAAACAGACAACATAAAATAACTGAAGATGAAGTAACCTCAGCTCTAGTTAAACACATACTGTACACAGCAGCACTCACTGCTTGATCAACACAACTGTAATAAATTGTTTTAAAAACAGACAACATGAAGAAATAAAGATGAACTAACCTCAATTCCAGCCAGAACAATAAATAAAACCTAACGTAAATCAAAACCACCTAAAACCGCCAGAACAAATTGCCTCGGGGGTCGGGTTCGGCCCGCGGCCCGCCAATTGAATAGCCCTGCACTAATGAAACATCTTTATTAAATATAATTGAAACCCTCCTTTCATAAATGAGTTCTGTAGAATTATCCCACTGTCCCTTTCAAATTAAAACAAAAATAAATGTCTAAAAACTTAAATAGAAATGTGCTGACAATGAAAACTAAACTCAAACTAACAAACTAAGCATTAATGAAGCGAGCTAAAACTAAACTCAAATGTAAAGCAGATTTAATACCGAACTTAAAAAAATGCTCAATTATAATATCCTCACCTGCGGTCAGCGTCGTGAAAGAGGTCAGTGCGGTTTTCTGTTCTCGGCACTCGGGCGGCAGCTCCCATGCGGTGCGGTGCGGCCGAGCCTCCACTTTCACACTGTAATGTGTGCTGGGAGTCAGATTACTGAGGCACAAAGAGTAGCATCCCGCCTTGACCAGCTCACACTCCTCCTCATTCAAAGACACGATGTGCACGTAGTTACTGTTGCTAGGCAGCCAGGTCAGGCTAGCGGAAGTAGCCGTCACACGGTCGACACGCAGGTTATTGGGCGCCACACACACATCCCGTCCAACCAGCATACAGCAGCGCATCTGATCCGAGTTCCCATGCTCCGTCAGACACTGCACCGCAATCCGATACGATTTCGCCGCCAAATCCAGCCGTTCCAAAACCGCCTTCGTTTGGGTACCGAATGGCACGTTTATCCGCAGCTCGTGATCCACGTAGACGTTATAGCTAAACACTGATCCCCATCCGGCCGGGACTAGCGGACACTCCCAGCCAATGATAATGCTCTTAGCTAGCTGTTTTATCAGCGTTAGCTTTCGGGGGTAAGGCACGGTGTCCACCCCGACCTCCTCTAGATCTAGATCCAGGCCGTTCGTGAGCGGGATTTGGGATTTGGGAGCTGATGCTGTATTGGAGGTGTCCGTCCTGTCGGAGGCGCTGTGGGCAAATCGTAGGTGGTGCTGATGCAACCGATCGCTGCCGCTGTGGAAACTGCTCTCCTGAAGGGAATTATGGGATGCTTCGCCAGCCTGGTGCGGGTGCGAGCTCATGAAATCGTCATCTGATACACGTTCAACGAAGTTTGAGGGAACGAGGCCTCTTCTGCCGTCCATCAGCTCACCTGCGGAGGGTCACAGAGAGCGTTTACTCATCTAACTTTGACTATTATTTCTGAAAACAAGACATTATTTTTCACTTGTGTAGAAAATACTTATTTTTATACTTTATTTAAATTTTTTAAGGAGGGAAAGAGGAAAAAACTACAAATGCTAACAAAAAAGATGCAACAACACATTCATTCATTCATTTTCATCAGCTTTTATGGGGCTGGGTTGCGGGGGAAGCAGTCTTAGGAGAGAATCCTGCAGATTTTAGCTCCAACTTGCCTCAACATACCTGCAAGGATGTTTTTATAAAGCCTAGTAAGAGCTTGATTAGTTTGTCCAGGTGTGTCTGATTGGGGTTGGAACTAAACTTTGCAGGACACCGGCCCTCCAGGACCGAGTTTGGACACCCCTGATCGAGACCATAGGTGTCAGTCAATGCATGAAGGGCCGCAAGTCTGCACAGTTTTGCTCCAACCCTAATCAAACACAGCTGATCCAAATAATCAAGGTGGTCAAGATTCTTTGGAACACACACCTAGGTTATTTGGATCAGCTGTGTTTGATTACGGTTGGAGCAAAACTGTGCAGAGCTGCGGCCCTCCAGGCACTGAATCTGACACCTATGGTCTAGATCAGGGGTGACTAAGGCCCCGTTTACTCTAGTGCGTTTTAGTTTTAAAACGGCGTTTCAGCAAGAAAATGATCCGCGTCCACACTAGTGTTTTCACCCAGCGTCTTAACAGATCTCCGTCTTCACTACTCCACCAGAAACGTAAATCACGTGACCATTTGCGCACTCTGGGCATGCGCGTTCAAGTATAAACAGGAAGCATGCGTCTCGCTCGGCATTCGGTTATTGTTAGTCAACAAACGCCGGTTGAACGATGAACACGATGGCAAAGAAAGCAAGAGAGGTCTTTTTGAGGACAGACGACGAGGTCGAGTTGTTACTTAAAGTAATAAATGAATATAAAACATCCATGGCTATCGAAAATACAGTGTTTACAGTGAAGACTGGTCTGCCGTCTGCCGGTGACGTTATAGCCACGTGCGCTTGACGAGTAAGGGAAGGATACGCAATGACCCAAAGCCCCAATCACGTAGCGAATCTCAGCAGCCACGCCTCTGTTTTCAAAAGTATGCGTTTTCCCACGTCCACACTGAGACGCAGATGCAGCATTTTAGAATGAACACGCTCTCTCCAGCGTTTCTAAAATGCTCCGTTTACGTGCCTCGAAAACTCCGGCGTAGTATGGACGGATGGCGTAACCGCAGCAAAACTTATGCGTTTTAAAACGAAAACGCACTAGTGTAAACAGGGCCTAACCCTGCTCCTGGAGATCTACCGTCCTGCATATTAGAGTTGCAGCCCATATCAAACACACCTGCCTGTAATTATCAGTGCTGTTCAGGTGTGTTTGATCAGGGTTGGAGCTGAACTCAGCAGGAAGGTAGATCTCCAGGACCTGGTCTAGATTGATTAGATGGGTAGCATTTGATCCTGACTTTAAACCAGTTAAGACTGATGGGAGATTTCAAGTTTGGTATAGGCTTGGCATTTCTTCCTTCAGTTTAATTTCTGCAAATGGGGAATTAGATCATTTTCAGCAAATCTCAGATATGTACGGTCTGGACAAATGTGGTTTCTTTAGGTTTCTTTAGACTGCTTTTCAAGTAGTGTAGAATTACACTCTTTAAACCAGACTCTAAGGGAAGCTTTAGACCACTGATTTAAGCGATAAGTAAATGATTCTTGATTTAAGAATTTGTAGAAATTTAGACTCAAAACAACACAAAAAAAAATCTAAGCAAGAAAACCATTTTTTGCCGTGTAATGAGAAAAATTTAGGACGAATGTTGGATGGAAAAAAAATCAAATGCATTTAAAGAAAAAAGAAAGTTTTGATGCACAAAAAGACTCTGGTATATGTTTGAACATTTGCATCGATACATGCGTGTTTTCAGCATTTTTGAAAACTATATATAAAACCTCTTACCCTCATAGAAACCGTCATCATCCATGTCTCCATAGACGTAAATGTACTCTCCTGCTGTGAGCGGCAGCTCCACCTCCGGGTTATCATTAGGACCATCATAAGGGTTATAGCTGCATGCACAAATCAGGTCGACATTTCAAACACATTTCCCTGTTTAACATGAATAATACAGTAAAGTCTTTGCAGTGTTATCAATAAGTACTACTAAATACTGTGTACTACTAAATACTTTATCCATATTCCTTTGCTCTTTAAACACACGCAGGGCCGGAGCGAGCTGAACTGGTGCTCTAGGCGAACGGTGATCACGCCGCCCTCTACCCGAAAGCGAAAAAGAATGTGACCAGTTCGCGGATGAACGTGAGGAGCGGGAGGGAGGGGGTAGGTGTCGCGGATTCAAGTGAGGACCGGGGGGTTCGCTCACTATTCTGCCGCCCTTGTCGGTCACCTAGGTCGCCTCTATAAATGCGCTGGCGGCCACAACAGGAAATTCAAAAAAAAAAACTGCCACTGCGTTAAATGCGTATATTTTTTAACGGTTTAAATATTTAAAATTAATCGGCGTGCGTTAACACACTAATTTTGACAGCCCTAATTCTTATATAATGTAATTATATAAACAGCTGAAGTCAGAATTATCCGCCCTCCTGTGAATTTTCTTCTTTCTTTTCTAAATATTTTCCAAATGATGTTGAACAGATTCAGCAATTTCTCACAGTATTTCCTATAATATTTTTTCTTCTGATTTGTTTTATTTCAGCTAGAATAACAGCAGTTCTTAATTGTTTAAAGCCATGTTAAGGTCAATATTATTACCTCCCTTCAGCAACATTTGTTTTGGATTGTCTCCAGAACAAACCCCTGTTATACAATGACTTGCCTAATTACCCTAACTTTACCCTAATTAACCTAGTGAAGCTTTTAAACATCCCTATAAGCTGAATACTAGTATCCTAAAGAATATCTAGTCTAATATTATTTACTGTCATCATGGCAAAGAGAAAATCAATCAGTTATTAGAGATGAGTTATTAAAACGGTTATGTTGGTCAGAAATGTGTTGAAGAAAATCTCTTCGTTAAACAAAAATTGGGAGAAAAAAATATACAGGGGGTTAATAATTCAGACGGGCTAATAAGTCTGACTTCAACAGTGTGTATATGTTTTTTAGTCAAACCTCTCTTTGACAGGTGTTGAAAATAAGTCTGCTGTGACACTTAGGGTGCTTTCACACTTGGTTCAATTGCCTGGACCGTACCCAAGTTCGATTGTCCCCTCCTTGCCACCCTCTCGTTCGGTTTGTGTTCTCACTGGCTATTTTCCTTCTGAACCCCGGTACGCTTGCGTCATCAAGCCACTGTTTTGTATACGGCTGTTGCCAGGTGACGGACACGAAAGCAAAGCACCAAAATGCAAAGATGTCCACACTTCGAAAGTACAGAAACATACAGAAAGTAACCCATACCAAGTGTAAATCGGACCAGAGTTTTGCATGAACTGTACCCCAGACCACCTCTTTCAGGCAGACTTGGTTACGGTTCCAGGGTGTGCACCCGAGTTCAGAAGACACGTTCACACTAGCTAAACATACCGTACTCGTCAAACAAGCCCGAATGCAGACCATAAGTGCTAGTGTGAAAGCACCCTTAAACAAACACATATGGTTTGTCCTGAGTAACTGTGATTTCCATGTCAAATCAATCAAATGGTGTTGACCTGTAACGCGCGATGAAGACCTGCAGTTTGGCTGCTGCTTTACTGACTGAATACGGCGCTGGAGAAACATCAATATCCAGCTCCTCTACTTCACTAGCTGTGTCCACCTGAAACACACACACACACACACATATAAATGTGGCATGAATTTTATAACAGCATTACAAATATTAACCAATGTAACTATTAATAACAGTCTTAAAAATGATTTGATAGAGTAATGACACTTTTGATGAGACATTTTAGTGACGTATCCAGTTTGTTCCACTAAAAAAACGATTAGAAAAATATTCATGACACAATTATATTTAATTCACCTTTATTTGTATAGCGCTTTTACAATGCAGATTGTGTCAAAGCAGCTTCACATAGAAGTTCTAGCAGATGTAAACAGTGTCAGTCCAGTTTTCAGTGTTGGAGTTCAGTTTAGTTCAGTTTATTCACTGCTGAGAGTCCAAACACTGAAGAGTAATCCATATATGTGCAGCCCTACAAGTCCCAAACCTTTAAGTTTCAGCCTTAAACCCACCATTATCCATATCCCACCTCAAGTCTTCTGCAATACGATATCATCACAGTAAGTACATTGTATTTATATTTTGATGCAAGTACATAATAGTTAGGACCACTTAATATACACTCCTGACAAAAGTCTTGTCGTGGATCTCAGTTGTACGAGCAACAAATAATAACTTGACTTCTTGTTGATCGTTTGGAAAAGTGGCATCTGTTGAGCTGCATCCCACTCATCACCAATACTGCAGAAGACCTACGGGAACGCACATGGACTCAAGATTCTCACAGAAATCAGTCAAGTTTGGTGACGGAGACATCATGGTTTGGGGTTACATTCAGTATGGGGGCGTGTGAGAGATCTGCAGAGTGTCTGCAACATCAACATCCTGAGGTATCAAGACATTTGTGCTGCCCATTACATTACAAACCACAGGAGAGGGCAGATTCTCCAGCAGGATAGCGCTCCTTCTCATACTTCAGCCTCCACATCAAAGCTCCTGAAAGCAAAGAAGGTCAAGGTGCTCCAGGATTGGCCAGCCCAGTCACCAGACATGAACATTATTGAGCACGTCTGGGGTAAGACGAAGGAGGAGGAGTTGAAGATGAACCCAAAGACTCTTGATGAACGTTCATTCTTGATTGCTTTCTCTGCCGTTCCAGATGACTTTATTAATGCGTTATTGGAGTCATTGCAGAGATGTGTGGATGCAGTCCTCCAAGCTCATGGGAGTCATCCACAATATTCATTCTGTCTCCACTGCAGCAGGACTTTATATTCTATACTGGACATTATTTCTGTTCAGTGACGAGACTTTAGTCTAAGCAGAGTCAGACCGCACTGTCCTCATTACATCAGTCAACATCAAGACATGATCATATTTTACTGTGGTAAAATCAGTGTAATCTAGAGGTCTTCGCCTTTCATATAAGCCACTTCTGATACCAAATGATCAACTAGAAGTCAAGTTCTTATATGTAGTTCCTAAAACTTGCATAGGCGACGAGACGTTTGTCAGGTAGTGTAGTGAGGGAGTGTGATTTAGTGAAAGTGCAGAGTCAGCGACTGAAATCCTCTAAATATAGTGATGCAGTAAGAAGTAAATGGAGCTGTGCAGGCAGTATTTATAGCTCAAGGGTAAAACCTTTTATGGATAATCACTTACAACTACTACAACCTTCATAATCCAGATTATCTGAGTGAATATCAGCTTTAGAGCGCTGCACGTGCTCTCAGAGCCTCTGCACTCTGACCTGAGAACAGTTCTTCAACTTTACAGCTCAGCCTCAGAGAAACACCGCAAGGTAAACTCAGAGAGGCCATTCATGAGATTTAACCCAGAAAGATCAGTGATTCCCAACCCTGTTCCTGGAGGCACACCAACAGTACGTATTTTCGGAGGTTTCCATCATATGACCCATTCATTTTAGGTTGTGGAGTCACTTTTAATGTTCTGAAGAGTTGATTCAGGTGGGTTTCATTTACTCACAGCAAGAAGGTCGCTGGTTTGAGTCCCGGCTGGGTCAGTTGGTATTTCTGTGTGGAGTTTGCATGTTCTCTCTGTGTTGGTGTGGGTTTCCTCCGGGTGCACAGTCCAAACACATGCGATATAGGTGAATTGAGTAAACTAAATTGGCTGTAGTGTATGAGTGTGTGTGTGTGAGAATGTGAGAGTGTATGGGTGTTTCCATTTTCTGGGTTGCAGCTGTGTAAAAATATGCTGGATAAGCTGGCGGTTCATTCCACTGTGGCGACCTCTGGAATAAAGACTAAGTCGAAGGAGAATGAATGAATGAATGAATGAACGAATGAATGAAAATGTGTACTGTTGGTGTGCCTTCAGGAACAGGGCTGGGAAACAGTGATCTAGATCAGTGGTTCTCAAACTTTCTTTACCAAGTACCACCTCAGAAAAAAACAGTCTCTTCAAGTACCACCATAATGATCGGTATTGAAATACAGCAGCACAGTAGACCTAATTAAGCAGCTACAACACTGCACAGGTCAAAAACAAGGCAGATTAATTCATATTATTATGATTGATATTTATTATTGTCAGCCTCTTTAACAATAATAAATAGTATGAACATTAACACTATGCTGTGCTTACATGTAAAAATAAATAAAACATTAACATTAGCAACATACAAGTTAATTAAAAATGGCACTATTCTTAAAAAAACTGCTGTATTTAAGTATAAAGTATTATCATAAAGTAGCCTATTCATCAAAACTTGGAAAGTTCCTTGGACCTCATAAATATAGGCCATATGTCATTGTATTGATGTATAAACTCTTGTTGATGAATTTTGACGCATTTATATATGACTTATTTGTATATCTTTGAAATTTAAACATTATCTTGTATTTAAAATATATGAATTGGATTTACATATTTAAATTAGAAATGAGATCTGCTTACTGCGCAGTAGAGTAGGCTTTGTGTGTTAGAAAAGCAAGTGATTAAACTATACCTGTCAACATTGGGATATAAAAATACGGGATAGACCCCCAACGACTGCTACAATTAAGGGGAGAATTATTAACTACTACAATTATTCGCTTCAGATGACAGACTACATATCAAACATTAAAAAATGTCAATTAAAATAAAAGGTTTAGTCTATTAAAATCAATTTACTGATCATATCGGTGTTATCGTATGTGTTAAAGGATTAAAAGTGCGTTCATATTTTTACCTTAATTATTCAGCAATTCCTCTGCGTACCACTAGAAGCAAGCCTGCGTACCACTAGTGGTACACGTACCACAGTTTGAGAACCACTGATCTAGATGATGCCACACACAACAATGTACAGTCGAAACCGCCATGTGACACATTTAGGAAGTTCTAGCGGCTGTACAAAAACAAACAAACCTGCAGGCTCCATTATCACAATCATTAGTATGATATAATTAATATATCTTACATTACATATAGCAATAATAATAATATTAATAATAATAATAATATCTAACAACAAAATTGCAAAATAAAATGACTGAAACATAAAGCAGAAGATAGTATGTTAATCCAAAGTAATATTTAAAGCATGTAATGAAATGTAATAAAAAAGCAAAAGCTGAAATAATAAAATCTTCTAAAGTATTGAGTAGTGCTAAAATAATTACTTTCTATAATTAAGTTTGTTGTTGTGTTAAAATTATTAATGAAATTATATTTAAAATACAGAATTTCCATTCACAATAAACAGTTTTTTTTAACAATATACCATTTTTTTAACAATATATATATA
>CAIGQQ010037257.1:0-15394 GCA_903798035.1 Danio albolineatus | reverse complement strand
GGTTTGAGTTGTCTTTACTTATTAGGTTTTACAGTACTCAGTTGGTTCGAGTTGTCTTAACTCATTGGGTTTTACAGTACTCAGTTGGTTTGAGTTCTCTTCATTTATTGGGTTTTACTGTGCTCAAATTGCTTCGTTTACTCAAACGGATTAAGTTCACAGCACTCATTAGGAATAGTTTTTGAACTTAAATGGTTTGTTGCAATCGGTTTCCTCAAATGGTTTGAGTTGTCTTAACTTATTGGGTTTTACAGTGTATCAAAGCCAGAAGTGACTAGTTAATTAAAGCGAGTAAACCAATTGCCTTAAAAGCAACATGTCGACTTCACAAAAATAATTTAAGTAAACCCCTTGTAACTTGGAACTGTTACTGTGACTTAATTTTTCCAATTATGCTAACTGTACTCACTTTTTTAAAGTCAACTAATCTCTTTTTACACTGTCAGACTATTTTAGCACGTCTGTTTTCAAATAATTACTGTAATTATTACAGTATTACATATTTGGTGCATCATTAAGTCTATAAAATCTATAATTATAGCCTGTATTGAATTTAGAAAACTCGCTGGAGTCTGGAAAAGCAGAGTTATTTTAGGGCGTAATCACACTATGTACAGTTCCCTTGAACTGGGCCGAAGCACGCTTGTCCCCCCTCCCGTCTCCCTCGACGGTCTGCACTCACATTACACCCGGGCCTGAGTACGCTTTGGTCATCAATGATGCGCTGTTGAAGCGTCTCGCTCAGCACAGTGGACATTTCTTTCTATCATTATCTGGTTTCAGTGGTTTGATATGCAGTGACACACAGTCAGATATTCCCCCGAACAGATCAGCCACTGCTGACGCTCATAAACAATCATAAAGTCCTTGTGCTGCAGGAGTTAGGAGGTCTGCTGAAGGTGCAGCTGTGGTGCAGTGAGGGGTTTGTGTCTTTAATAATCTCCCACAGTTTGTGTTCATTAAACAGTAAGAATGATTTATAAATCTATATCAAACAGTCCCCAAAAGTCACGTCTCGTCTTCAGTTTTGGGCTCAGGTGCGATTTAAACTCACGCTACAAGCATATCGTGCTAAAGCCCAAGTGAACCACCCTCAGGCACACCTCTTCCAACCGGGCCAGGGCCAACTGTACTGTGCCTGAGCCCGGTTCAGCACACTGACACTTCTCAAACGATCCGGGAAACGGGCCTGGGCACGGTTCGGATAGCATAGTGTGAGTACGCCTTTAGCTACTGCATGTCATTTTGCTAGATACAGAAAAGCTGGAATAAACAAACATAATAAAGGTGTGTTTGAAAAAAGTGATTAGTTTACTTTCATTTTTAAAAAGTAAGTAAAATTTGCATAATTATACAAATTAAGTCAACTTAACAGTTCCAAGTTACAATGGGTTTACTTACAATGTTTTTGTAAGGTCAACTTGTTGCTTTGAAGGCAGTTGGTTTAACTCGTTTAATCACCTTTACAGTGCAATATAACAAATAAAATTAAGATAAGAGTCCAAAAATGAGCACTTAAATTAATAAATAGGGGAAAAATATTAAATTAAATCTTAATATAGTGGGAAAAAGCATTCGAAATGTATTTTAGCATTTTATTTATTTATATTTAAATCCATTATCTCCCTATTCCTAAAGATGCTCATATTTTATTGAATATAACTGCTTATTTAAATGCACCAGAAATAATCATCTACACTGACTGTGAAATGAAGAGAAATACGAGTAAAACATAAGGACTGATTTATGCTGAGCGCTGTAGCTAGAATAAATAAGGCTGAGTATAGATGGAAAACCATCACGCATGCAGTCAGCTGTAGTAAACTCAGAGTTAAGACTAAACCAGGTCTTATAAGGCTAGTGTTAGTTATTATGGCCTAGTTCGCGCCTATATTTGCGGTAAAGCGACGATTACGGTGAATCTGAGCGCAGGAATCATTGGATTATACTGAGGAATGCACCAGATAAATGCTCATTTCAGAGGGACGCCATTAATCGAATTAGTCGGCTGATTATTAAGAAAACAGCATGAAGTAATGCTAAACACAATGCTTGATTTGCATGCTCCGTTTTGTTTTCTGAGTTTAACAAATATCTAAACATTTTCATTTTAAGCCGCACTGAGAAGCAAGTTTTCTGAAAACACATCAGAATTATTTCTTAAAAGCCTAAAACAGGAAAAAAAAAAACAAATATGCAAATGAGATCAGATGAACTTAATTTGAAAAATAAAATAAAATAATAATAATTAAATTATATGCACATCCATTCATTCATTTTCCTTCGGCTTAGTCCCTTATTTATCAGGAGTCGCCACAGTGCAATGAACCGCCAACAATTCCAGCATATGTTTTACGCAGCAGATGCCCTTCCAGCTGCAACTCAGTACTGAGAAACATCCATACACACACACACACACAAACTCATACACTACGACCAATTTATTTCATCAACAGGGCTGATACATCCATAGAGGCAACCTAGGGGCTGCCTAGGGCGGCAGAGTAGTCAAGGCGGTATCTGCGGTGCAACCTCCACCATATATATTCTAAAATCATTAATGGATATATATATATATATATATATATTTATTACTGGTTTTGGCATGAAGCCAAATTTTGAGCATTTACTTCATAAACATTATATAAAACATACAAATTCTTGGGCAAATGCATCTTAATTTGTTTAAAACAATGTTTAGATATTTAACTTTAATATTTCATGTTGTTTAAATATAATGTTTGACATGTTTGTTTTGAGTTCTGTATTAATTTCTCTGTATTTCTGTCTGGGTTACCAGTACAAATATCAAGCATTGATTAAAATTAAGAATAATTTACTAAAGAATCAAAATAAAATGCCTAAAAAGTGAGTGAAATATTAAATAAAGAAGAATTTTTTTTTTATATTAAGATACGCTGAGAAGCAAGTTTTCTGAAAATCCATCAGTATTTAGGGTATTTTTAAGCCTAAAACAAGAAAAGAATATCTGCAAATGGGATCAGATAAACAAAATAAAAAATAAAATAAAATAGTATTTAAAAAAGAATATATATCTCGTCACCTTAGAATTATAAGGTTTGTCAAAATTGAGTTATTGACATATTCTTATTAATTGAAAACTTATCTACATTATAGGATGTTTTTTTATAAGTTGTTCACATTTTAAGATGTTTTATTTAAAATAACAAATGTTACACACGTACTGTTTGATATGGGATGCAAAAACTTTGCAGCTCAGTATCTCAAAATCATTCAGAACGCAGACAGAACCTTATAATTCAAAGGTGACGATATGTCTAAATATAATCACCCAAAAGATTACACTTTAAAATATTAAACTATTTAAATATATATTAAAAAAATAAATTATTAAGTAAATGAATCCTGATTTTTGAATCAAGATTCTTGAAATTGAACTGTTTTGTTTAAATATGATGTTTAATATGTTTGTTATGCGTTCTGTATTAATTTTTCTCTGTCTGGGTTACCAGTATAAATATCAAACATTCGTAAACTCAAGATAAATAAAATCAAAATAAAATGCCTAAAAAGGAGTGAAATATTAAATAAAGAAGAAAAAAATAGAATTTTTTATATTAAGATCCGCTGAGAAGCAAGTTTTCTGAAAATCCATCAGTATTATAAGTTTTTTTTAAGCCTAAAACACAAAAAGAATATCTGCAAATGGGATCAGATAAACAAAATTAAAATGGAAAAATAGAATTCTATTTAAAAAGAATAAATAATTAAACTAATATGTATGTAATTAACAAAAAGATTACACTTTAAAATATTTAAAAATATTAAATTCTTAAGTAAATGAATCCTGATTTTTTAATCAAGATTACTGAAATTGAATTGTTTTGTTTAAATATAATGTTTTAAAAATAATTTACTAATGAATCAAAATAAAATGCCTAAAAAGGAGTGAAATATTAAATAAAGAAGAATTTTTTTTTATATTAAGATACGCTGAGAAGCAAGTTTTTGAAAATACATCAGTATTAATGGGTTTTTTAATGCCTAAAACAAGAAAAGAATATCTGCAAATGGGACCAGATAAACAAAATTAAAATGGAAACAATTAAATAAAATTGTTTAAAAAAAGAATAAATAATTAAATAAATATATGTCTAAAAATAATTAACAAAAATATTACACTTTAAAATATAAAAAAATATTTAAAAATATTAAAAATATCAAATTATTAAGTAAATGAATCCTGATTTTTGAATCAAGATTCTTGAAATTGAATTGTTTTGTTTAAATATATAATGTTTGACATGTTTGTTATGTTTTCTGTGTTAATTTCTCAGTATTTCTGTCACTACTTTCCCATTATAAATATCTAAACATTCTTAAACTCATGAATAATAAAGAAGAACAAAAGTGATTAACACATTAACAAATCTGCCAAATGGAGTCAGAAAACAAGAAATTCAAAAGTAAAAGAAGTGCATTTCCTCCTCCCACCAGCACATCAGTTTCTCTTGAAGCCCTCGCTGACCTAAAAGCTTCTCATGTGAATGCTGCTGATGTTGAGATATCTGCGCTGGAACAGGACAAAACCACTGAGCAAGCAAATCATTTTAGCAGAGCGGAGTGCAGTTGAAACGTTCATCTGCTTCCTGTCTGAGAGTGTGTTGAAGCTGTAGCCCCGCCCCTCTGATCGCCTGGCGCTCTGTGATTGGCTGTTTTTGGCATCAGATGAACGGTGTGTTATTTTTAACAGAATTAAAAGATGCAAAAGTTCAACCTGAGAGACGAGCCCCGCGAAACACACTAAATCTAACGCTAGCGCGCTAACATTGCGATATCCAGCGTTCACATGCCTTTACAACACTCCTAAAACGGAGGGAAAGAAAAGAGGAAGTAAATAACTACATCATGAGAACATTGAAACAGACCTCATGCAGGAATAAAAGCCTACTGTTCGAGTTTTTCAATATATTACTGTCGAGTTCCACGAGAGAAGGCGAAGCTGAGCTCAAATAAAGTTCATTACGCGTAAATAAACCGTGTATAGCATGCTAATGAATGATGGTAAATGCAATGTTTGTTTGTTTTTACAGATTAAGCAGACTGGTAACACTTTAGATCAGGTTTCCTTTGTTAACAGAAGTGATTAAGTTATAACTATCATACTGATTTCAACATTTATCAATGCATTAGTACGCTAACGCAGTGGTTCTCAACTGGTTTGGCCACGGGACCCACATTTTTACATGGTCATTAAGCCGCGACCCAATTTTTTTAAAACTATAATTTTCTTCATTCATTCATTTTCTTGTCGGCTTAGTCCCTTTATTAATCCAAGGTCGCCACAGCGGAATGAACCGCCAACTTATCCAGCATCTTTTTTTTTTTTTTACGCAGCGGATGCCCGGAACTATAATTTTAGAAATTATAATTAATTTGTTTGTTAACATACACAAGTAGTGACAGATAAATCATAAGAAAATTACAAAGGCTTACAAATAAACAATATTTTATTGTTGCATTTAACAAAATGTATCAAATTATAGAAATATTACAAAGTAAAAACGACAAATACTGTAAATAGCGGCTAGGGTAGAGAAATGTTCAGTTACCGAACTAAACTGAACTGTTGTCGCGCGCATTTCAAAATAAAAGTCCAGTATAAGCAAAATAAATAAAATATATATATATTTTGACCACACACTCCGCGACCCACTAAAAATGTTCCCGCAACCCACTTTTGGGTCGCGACCCACCAGTTGAGAAAAACTGCGCTAACGTTAATGCATTGACAAAACTATGTACATGAAGATAAAGATGAATGCCTGTGGAATAACATATATTGCACGTTGGTGGATACATTAACAAAGATAGATCGTTAACGTGGTGACATTTTGTATTGATAACAGTTAATACTGCAGCAAAATATGCTTTTCTTAGAGTTTTAGTCTTGTTTCTAGTCCAAATATCTACACTATCTGACAAAAGTCTTGTTGTCGATGCTAAATAATAACTTGACTTCTAGTTGATCACGTGGAAAAGTGGCAGAAGGTGAATTATTTAGATGAATCAGCTGTTGAGCTGCATCCCAATCATCACCAACACTGCAAAAGAGCTACTGGAACCAGCATGGACTCAAGATAGTAACAGAAATCAGTCAAGTTTGGTGAAGGAGACATCATGGTTTGGGGTTACATTCAGTATGGGGGCGTGCGAGAGATCTGCAGAGTGTCTGCAACATCAACAGCCTGAGGTATCAAGACATTTCTGCTGCCCATTACATTACAAACCACAGGAGAGGGCAGATTCTCCAGCAGGATAGCGCTCCTTCTCATACTTCAGCCTCCACATCAAAGCTCCTGAAAGCAGAGAAGCTCAAGCTGCTCCAGGATTGGCCAGCCCAGTCACCAGACATGAACATTATTGAGTCTGGGGTAAGATGAAGGAGGAGGCGTTGAAGATGAATTCAAAGGATCTTGATGAACTCTGGGAGTCCTGCAGGAACGCTTTCTGTGCCATTGTTATTAGAGTCATTGCAGAGATGTGTGGATGCAGTCCTCCAAGCTCATGGGAGTCATGGGTGGACATTATTTCTGTTCAGCGACAAGACTTTTGTCTAAGCAAAGTCAGAACATGATCATATTTTATTGTGGTCAAATAAGCGTAATCTAGAGGCCTTTGCCTTTCATATAAGCCAGTTCTGGCACCAAATGATCAACTAGAAGTTAAGTTATTATTTGATCGGATAGCCGATCGAAAAGGAAGCAGAAAATATGGTTTTGTTTACAGGAATAATCAAAATTAGGTGATATTTTACGTATAACAAGCTAAATAATCTGCCAATGGGGTAAGCTAAATAATTTTGTTTTTCCTTTTGACATAAGATTATTTTACTCACCACATTGGCAGATTATTTAGCTTGTTTTAAGTAAAAACTTTCTTCATTTTGACTCAGTATTTCTAAAAAACATGGTAATATTTTCTGCTTGTCTAGAAAATGCTTCTTGATTTAAATATTTTTAGATATTTGGACTAGAAACAAGACAAAAAAATCTAAGCAAGAACACAGGAATGAAATCTGAATAGAAAATAATATTTGAGTGTATTACTGATGAAATATGCATTCAGCTGCATGTCCTATTTCTGCTTATTGATTCACTTTTTCAATGGAGAGTTAATGACTTAATCAGCCTTTTATAGTAACAAAAGCAACATAAAACAGCTAAACGGACACAGTTCTGCAGTCTTGGACCTTACTAGTAGTGCAAAATTGTTTGTAGTGACATAAGAAATCCTTATTTTGTCACTCTCCTTCATTTTATTTTCCCTAAAAAGTCTTGGGAAAGACAACTCCACGTCAGCATTTCTCCTCTAAGTGTGCTTTGCCTTGTAGCTTGTGATGATGCTCTGCAAAAACATGCTTTTCTTACTGGCTTTTAGCGCAATTCTCAAATCAAGAAGTGTTCTTTATACCAAAAAATCAGAAATACTGTCAAAACGAAGCGAGTTTTCTCCCTTAAAACAAGCTAAATAATCTGCCAAGGAATTCTGCAGGTTTCACCTATTCAAATTTAAGAAAAATGATTGAGGTCATGTCCATGTATTGTGCGATAAGTCGATATATTGATTATTGTGACAGGCCTAATCTTCACTGTCGTTCTGTCTGACTTTATGACAGCTGAGATCTTACAGTGTAACATGGGAGCCAAGTTCATGCAGTCGGACATGCCACAATCGTTCAGGATTTAAAAAAAAAAAGCGCACAGTGTAAGCCAGCCTTGAAAGATGAAAGATGAATTTAAATTATTAAATTCACCCCATTAAGAAGCAGCTTATTTAGCTTGTTTGAAACTCATTAATTCTGAAACAAATACTTCTTGATTTAAGAATAATTACATATCTGAACTAAAACCAAGACAAAAGCTCTTAAGTAAGAAAAGCATTTTGTGATTGTGAATTTTAGCGAAAGCTCTTTCTAAAGCGGTATTGACTCATTGAGCTATATTTTGGTAGCACTTGTATAATAACGTGAAGCTTTTCAGCAGGCATGAGCTTTAGTCACAGCTTGAAGGGTTCATATGAAACCCATTGTTTTATATTCACAGGAGTATTGCGATTCTTATTTCTGAAGAAACAGTCGAACACACCAAAGCGCTGGTAAATCTGCATCATAATCAGACTCTCCTATCATTACACAAACAACACACACTCAGACACAACAACATACGAATTAAAGATGCAGTTCACCCAAAAATGACAATTCTGTTCTCGTTTGCTCGTTTCAAACCTTTAAGAGTTTCTTTCTACTGTCGAAAAGAAATCGAAGATACTTTGAAACATGTTGGAAACCCTTTAACCATTGACTTAGTGTTTATTTTTCCTGCTGCACTGCAAGAAATGAGTTTATCTGCCTTGTTTCTTGTTCAAATATCTAAAGATTCTTAAATCAAGAAGCATTTTCTAGACAAACAGAAAACACTGTGTTGTTTTCAGAAATAATAAGTCAAAATTAAGTGTATTTTTCTTTAAAACAAGCAAAATAATAAGCAAAATAATCAGATGAGATTTCTCTTACCCCATTTGTTGATTACTTTGCTTGTTTAAGGAAAAATCACACCTACTTTTGATTTATTATTGCTGAAATCAACACGATATATTTTGCTAGTCCACAAAATGCTTCTGGATTTAAGAATCATTATATATCTGTACTAAAAACAAGACAAAAACTCCAATTAAGATTTTTTTTCCTCCATTGTAGGGAAGTCAATGTTTCAACATTCTTCAAAGTATCTTCTTTCGTTTTTCAACAGAAGAAAGAAACTCACCTTTGAAGCCACTTGAAATAGTGAGTACATCTTCAGTTTTGGGGTGAACTGTCCCTTTAAAAGTGCAATCTGCAGCTGATTGGATCTCACAGCTCTTCTACTCCTTCTTGCTGGAGCCCAGTTTTCTGAACAGTCTCCTGCCTTTGGAGAAAAAACTCTTCTTCTTTTTCTCTGGCTGAGCGGCGTCGGGTGACGGAGGGCTTTCGGGTGGAGACTGAAACCTTTGAGAACTGTGCGGCTCCGGGTTTGAGCCGGGGCTGGATTCAGGATGAGCTTCTGGATGAGAAGTGCTCACTGCTTCCGGATGTTCAGAGGATTCAGATTGGCTCGTCTGGAGGACAAAAACAGACTGAAGTCATATTTGAGCATGTTTCAGGTGTATTTTTCAACACTTTACTAATGTGGGACACTATTCATTTACAAAAATAAGCAGTTTAAGTCAAAACTATTCGCCCTACTGTGAATTTTTGCTTTCTTCTTTAAATATTTCCTAGATGATGTTGAACAGATTCAGGAAATTCTCACAGTATTTCCTCTAATATTTGTTCTTCTAGAGAAAGTCTTATTCGTTTTATTTCGTCTAAAATAAAAGCAGTTCTTAATATTATTAAACCCATTTTAAGGTCAATATTATTAGTCCCCTTAAGCGATATTAGTGTTGGATTGTCTCCAGAACAAACCACTGTTATACAATGACTTGCCTAATTATCCTAAATAAGGCTTTAAAGCTCACTTTAAGCTGAATATCTTTTTAGATACAAAGATATTTTAGTATCTTGAAAAGTATCTAGTCATATATCAAGTACTGTCATCATGTAATCACAGCCATATCACTCTGCACCTCTAGAGTGATTACTCACTGAGATAGGATGAGGTGTTAAACTGAGGTCCTGACTCTCAAGCCTGGTTTATAGACCTTTCTCCTGGCAGCAGCATTGGAGGGCGCCATAGTGAGCAGTGTCTTCTGGTAGAATGTTTAGAACTTCCGTTTACGGTGTTTACAACGGGATAATTTGCGATCCAAAAATGAGTTTTAATAGTGTTTTGAGTGGATTACGGAGTGTTTTTGTGACACAGACTTTGAAAGGTGTGTGTTAAAGCCGTTATAATCTGTCTGATGTGGTTCAAGCGCGAGAGAAAAACGTTCTAGTTCACGTGTGTGTGTGTGTTCACGGTCAGCTGTTAGTTCAGCCACTCTTCAATGCGCGCCGCACACAAACACACACACGCGCGCGCAACACTTCACTGCATTATAGAGCAAAAATCCCCAATAAAAGAGCGTTACTGATCCTCTGCTGGCTGATCTGCATGTTGATTCTAGTCAGGAGCCGTTTATGTTTATGTAAGTGGGACAGTACAGGCTACATGTGTGTGTGTCAAACATTTTGGTGAACTACATTAGTTTGTGTTGGTTATATATTTGACAGAAACTGTTGACTTTAGCGATGACGAGGCTTCATTTACTGTAAACGACACAAGATGCCATCTGACGATGAGGGGATAATGCCTCACATCAGCTGTTTTCCATCCTATTAGATTGCATGTTTTAAAGGATCAGTCCAGGAGGTGGCGCTGATCGACAGCAGTTTTGGTTCAAAGATGTTAAAAGCAAATAAAATAGATTAAAACTATCGCTTCAAAGCTGTCCTAATGTGACCGTTTATACGCATCAGCTGCCCACCAGAAGTTCTTAGTATTCTCCTTGCGCATACACGCAAAGCATAATGGGTAATTTTGCATCCCAAGAAAAAGGTCATACTCGACACGTTGCTAGTTCGCCTGAGTTTGAGCGAATGTGAGGTCATCACGGAGTTTCCGGATGTTCGCTTTGGGTGCGCGCGACATGATTTCGGCTGACGGAGCGCATGGTTTGTTTTTTTTGAGACTCGGGTGAACAGCGCTGGTGGCGCCGCGTTTGATTTGAGCTGAATATGAATTACTTTGAAGAGATTTTGTCTGAAATAGGTACGACTGTACAGACATATTTATGATCAATGATCACAGAGATAACCAGATGATCAATCGTTCTTGGCTAGAAATTTCAACAGCAGTGAGAAAGGAGGAAAGTTTTTGTTAAAAGGTTTGGAAAAACCTGAGAGATGAGTTTATTAAAGCCAAAAGAGACCATGGCAAAAGTGGAGACCTGGTACACAATTAATATGTTTTTCCACCAGTCATAGGTTTAACACTGATGTATATAGTACAATTTTGAATTTAAAACAGTTTAATAGTTACAAAACTGTAATGAAGTAACAAATTATTTCTTTGATAACTGGACAGGAATATTTCAACCTGTCGGTTTACAACATGACGCCCTGTTTTCTAGGCTTTATTGGTGATAATGGTCAGGAATGTTGGATTATTATTGCCTTTTTAGCATAAGTAGAGGACAGAAACTAGCCAGACAGTAATATGTGAATTGTGGAGTGGCTAAAGCATCTGTATTTTTTGTTAAGTGTACTTTTTTTGCTTTTATTCTTGCCATAATAAAATATATTTGTAGAGCAGCCCATGTTCTGTTGTCTTCAATATTTTAATAAGCTATAATAGGTAAAACTGTCTGAGAAAAGAACAAAAGCAAGTGATGCATCAAAGTTTGATAAAAAAAAATCTTGAATGGTCATAAAAATCTTTATAATCATTAAAATAATTTATAAAAATAATAAAAATAACTACTTTAATAAACATCAATAATATTAATGATATGACGTAGTTCCTGAAACTTTCTTCTTCTCTGTTTATCCGTCTGACTTTACAGTCAGTTTCATTTGACCGCCCCCTGTCGTTTTAAAGAATATCACAACAGCGAACGCAGCAAGTATAAAAGCCTCGTCCGTTTCGCGAGGTGGGCACGCAGTCAGCGGAGGCGTGTGATGCGGCGCCAGGCTAAAGTATAAATCCAGCTTCAAAATCATTTTAAAGTTGGGTGAACCTGACATATTTTGCAGAGCTAAAAGCAAGACAATTTCCTCCATCGTGGCTAGTGTGGGGCTGATGCTAGAACCCACCTTTACACATGCGTGACATCGTAAATTATATGTAAACGAACGGGTGTAACACTTCATTTCGATGGTCCATTTGAGTATTAATAGACTGTCTGCTTTATAGCTGTTAATTCTGACATTCAACAGACATTTAACTGACTATAAGAAACTTTGCAAGTACATGTCAACTTACACTAACCCCAACCTAACAGTCTACTTATAATCTACTGAGAATTAGCTGCAATGTAACTTAAATTCAACAAACAGACCATCAAAATAAAGTGTGACCCAAATCAGATATAGGCAACAAACCAGAATCATCAAGACCTGACAGTGTAAACGGGGCCAGAGAGAATATATTTTGGTGCATTTAAACAAATCAGTTTTATAAAACAGTTATATTCATTACAATGAGATTTTGGTCACCGAAGATGTTTAGGAATAGAAAGATTAATTCTAATGATAAAAAACAATTAATTAAAATTAGCAAAATTTCAACTAAACGTGTTATTTTTAGTGCTGGGTACAGATTAATCGCCCCCAGAATAAACATTTATTTTATCTATCTATCTATCTATCTATCTATCTATCTATCTATCTATCTATCTATCTATCTATCTATCTATCTATCTATATATATATATATATATATATATATATATATATGTATATATGTATATAAATATATATGCATGTATTATATATATCAACAGTTCTCAAGCTTTTTTCACCAAGTACCACCTCGAAAAATTGTCTCTCCAAGTACCACCATAATAACCGGTATTAAAGAACAGTAGCACAGTAGGCCTAATTAAGCAGCTGGAGCACTGCACCGTTCAAAATCAAGGCAGATTAAAACTTCTAATTAAGAATATTAGACTGCAGCTAGAGCTGCGCACCGATGGATTACTCTTCAGTGTTTGAACTCTAAGTAGTGAATATTAAACAACACTGAATTGAACTGAACTCAGCTATATACTAGCTAATAATATACTAGCTAATAACTAAACTGACATTTTCAATTCACTATAACCTTCTATGTGAAGCTGCTTTGACACAATCTACATTGTAAAAGCGCTATACAAATAAAGGTGAATTGAATTGAATTGAATATTTATTATTGTCAGCCCCTTAAATAAAAGGTTTAGCCTGTTAAAATCAGTTTACTGATCACATCAGTGTTATCGTATGTGTCAAAGGGTTAAAAGTGTGTTCATTTTTTTACTTTAATTACAACCACCATTGTAACCACTAGAAGGAAGCTTGTGTACCACTAGTTGTACACGTACCACAGTTTGAGAACCACTGATATATATGTAGTATTTTTTGCATTTTCATTTATCTTTTTAACAATATTCTTCATTTTAAACACTGCAGGATGTGTTCACTTGTGCTATTTTTGACAAATATTCAAACTAATTTGACGATCGGACATATTAAAATGTGACAAACATACAAAAAACAACAACAAATCTGTAAGGGGCAAACACTTTTTCACAACATATAAAGGACAGTGTTTAAGAGGAGATGCTAGAGAGGGTTTGCAGCAGGTCAGATCTGTGAAAGACTTACGGTCACTGTTTAAAATGAACACCTTTCCTGTGCTTCTGAAAACCATGCAGAAATAAAAACACACACACACACACACACACACACATGAGAGCACATGCAGAACAACGGATGCTGTTAATCAATGATGGACACAACACAATAGAAAAAGAGCATGCAATGATTAATGTTAATCCATGCATTACACACTAGGGCTACATGATATTAGACAAATACAGAGTAATTCAATACAATTCTGTGGCTCCTGGTCAACTACGATTCAGAATCAACATCGCATATCTTGTGATGTGACTAATGCGGATGCAGACATTGCAATATTGATGCTGAAAGTATATATTGTGCAGCCCTAATACACACACACACACACACACACACACACACACACCTGTGAGTCTCTGCGGCTCTCCGTCACTGCTTGCTCTGTCCGCGGTGTCTCTTCTTCAGTTTCTGGATAGGCTTGGAGGAAATTTGAGGGTACAAGGCCTTTGTGTCCATTGAGATCACCCTGAAAACACCAACAAAATAAACCCATCATGCACCGCTGCTCTGCTTCAGTCATGCATAATCATCACACAACTCTCTCACACTATTTACCAAGTGTATATAACCTAATTTGACCATGCAGACTTCACCAAATCACTAATACTGTAAGTGTCCAGCACAATTGTTATATATTGGTATATATTTGAAGAGTTTGGTTGCAAAATATTGGGATTTTATTATTGTCTTTTCGGCTTTTCGGCTTAAGGCTCGAACCAGCGACCTTCTTCCTGTGAGGCGAACGTGTTACTTACTACGCCACCGTGGCGCCCCTCACCTTTAAAATAAATTATTAAATTAAATTATAAACTACTTTTGAACAGTTATTTTATACTGCAATAACAATTTCACAAGTTTCTGTATTTTTGATTAAATAAATGCAGGAGAAGCTTATTTTAAACTTTTAAACCAAACTTTTGACCGGTAGTGTATGTATACATTGCGATCGTGATTTTAGAAATGGATACATCGCTATGTAAATGTTTATTACTATCATTTGTTAAGTCTCCCCATTCAGTTTGATAGAGCGCTTGAACCCAGAAGCCACTTCGTGAGACGTCACACCTAACAAGCGGATTTGTTCTTTCAAATATTTACATCTAAGGCACAATTTGCCATTTTTACTGCTGATCATCAGTTACAGTACAAAAATAACCTTTAGGCTCGTACACACCGGGACACTTTTCGTTTGCGTTTATCGTCGGCGTTTTTCGAGACGTTTTTCAGCATTCAAGCCCAAGCGATTTTCTCTGGCGTCGAGCAGGAGAGCATGCAAAATCACTCCTTGACGTTAGATGGCGCACAGGGTGGTGCTTAGCTTCTGACACCCGCTTGTTACACAGAAGAAGAAAAGAGGAAGTTTACACTCTTGTTGTTGCCGATCGGCAAAGCATGGATGGTTCAAGTAGCAGCTCTAGCGCTGAAGAGATTATTATTGTTCACAAGTGCAATAAGTAGCTCCACGTTAATATCTCCTCTGGGCATCTGCGCTCGCATTGACAGTTTTGCGCTTGAGCGCCTCCAAGGGGTGTTTACCGTAACTTCAGCGGCTCCGTACACGTGAACAACAGTGGGAATCTGATTGGTGGAGAAGGTTTTGACGCGAGGCGTCAAAACAAAAAAACGAGAATGAGGCGTTTCTTTAAAAATGACGCTTTTACGCCTGGCGTTTTGCGCGTTGGTGTGCACAATCACATTGGCGCCCTTTATTTAGTCTCGAGGCGTCAAACGCCGACCGAAAACGTGAGCAAAAAACGTCTCGGTGTGCACAGGCCTTTAGTTTATGGCTTTTATATGAAGCTGTACTTTCTTTGTCAGCTGAGGAAGTTCAACCTCCCAAAGGAGCTTCTGAAGCAGTTCTACACCTCCATCATTGAATCAGTCATCTGCACTTCAATAACCGTCTGGTTTAGCTCAGCTACCAAATCTGACCTTCGAAGACTACGTGGAATAGTTGGGACTGCTGAGCGAATCATTGGTACAACCCTCCCTACT
>CAIGQQ010037256.1:0-15396 GCA_903798035.1 Danio albolineatus | reverse complement strand
GGTTTGAGTTGTCTTTACTTATTAGGTTTTACAGTACTCAGTTGGTTCGAGTTGTCTTAACTCATTGGGTTTTACAGTACTCAGTTGGTTTGAGTTCTCTTCATTTATTGGGTTTTACTGTGCTCAAATTGCTTCGTTTACTCAAACGGATTAAGTTCACAGCACTCATTAGGAATAGTTTTTGAACTTAAATGGTTTGTTGCAATCGGTTTCCTCAAATGGTTTGAGTTGTCTTAACTTATTGGGTTTTACAGTGTATCAAAGCCAGAAGTGACTAGTTAATTAAAGCGAGTAAACCAATTGCCTTAAAAGCAACATGTCGACTTCACAAAAATAATTTAAGTAAACCCCTTGTAACTTGGAACTGTTACTGTGACTTAATTTTTCCAATTATGCTAACTGTACTCACTTTTTTAAAGTCAACTAATCTCTTTTTACACTGTCAGACTATTTTAGCACGTCTGTTTTCAAATAATTACTGTAATTATTACAGTATTACATATTTGGTGCATCATTAAGTCTATAAAATCTATAATTATAGCCTGTATTGAATTTAGAAAACTCGCTGGAGTCTGGAAAAGCAGAGTTATTTTAGGGCGTAATCACACTATGTACAGTTCCCTTGAACTGGGCCGAAGCACGCTTGTCCCCCCTCCCGTCTCCCTCGACGGTCTGCACTCACATTACACCCGGGCCTGAGTACGCTTTGGTCATCAATGATGCGCTGTTGAAGCGTCTCGCTCAGCACAGTGGACATTTCTTTCTATCATTATCTGGTTTCAGTGGTTTGATATGCAGTGACACACAGTCAGATATTCCCCCGAACAGATCAGCCACTGCTGACGCTCATAAACAATCATAAAGTCCTTGTGCTGCAGGAGTTAGGAGGTCTGCTGAAGGTGCAGCTGTGGTGCAGTGAGGGGTTTGTGTCTTTAATAATCTCCCACAGTTTGTGTTCATTAAACAGTAAGAATGATTTATAAATCTATATCAAACAGTCCCCAAAAGTCACGTCTCGTCTTCAGTTTTGGGCTCAGGTGCGATTTAAACTCACGCTACAAGCATATCGTGCTAAAGCCCAAGTGAACCACCCTCAGGCACACCTCTTCCAACCGGGCCAGGGCCAACTGTACTGTGCCTGAGCCCGGTTCAGCACACTGACACTTCTCAAACGATCCGGGAAACGGGCCTGGGCACGGTTCGGATAGCATAGTGTGAGTACGCCTTTAGCTACTGCATGTCATTTTGCTAGATACAGAAAAGCTGGAATAAACAAACATAATAAAGGTGTGTTTGAAAAAAGTGATTAGTTTACTTTCATTTTTAAAAAGTAAGTAAAATTTGCATAATTATACAAATTAAGTCAACTTAACAGTTCCAAGTTACAATGGGTTTACTTACAATGTTTTTGTAAGGTCAACTTGTTGCTTTGAAGGCAGTTGGTTTAACTCGTTTAATCACCTTTACAGTGCAATATAACAAATAAAATTAAGATAAGAGTCCAAAAATGAGCACTTAAATTAATAAATAGGGGAAAAATATTAAATTAAATCTTAATATAGTGGGAAAAAGCATTCGAAATGTATTTTAGCATTTTATTTATTTATATTTAAATCCATTATCTCCCTATTCCTAAAGATGCTCATATTTTATTGAATATAACTGCTTATTTAAATGCACCAGAAATAATCATCTACACTGACTGTGAAATGAAGAGAAATACGAGTAAAACATAAGGACTGATTTATGCTGAGCGCTGTAGCTAGAATAAATAAGGCTGAGTATAGATGGAAAACCATCACGCATGCAGTCAGCTGTAGTAAACTCAGAGTTAAGACTAAACCAGGTCTTATAAGGCTAGTGTTAGTTATTATGGCCTAGTTCGCGCCTATATTTGCGGTAAAGCGACGATTACGGTGAATCTGAGCGCAGGAATCATTGGATTATACTGAGGAATGCACCAGATAAATGCTCATTTCAGAGGGACGCCATTAATCGAATTAGTCGGCTGATTATTAAGAAAACAGCATGAAGTAATGCTAAACACAATGCTTGATTTGCATGCTCCGTTTTGTTTTCTGAGTTTAACAAATATCTAAACATTTTCATTTTAAGCCGCACTGAGAAGCAAGTTTTCTGAAAACACATCAGAATTATTTCTTAAAAGCCTAAAACAGGAAAAAAAAAAACAAATATGCAAATGAGATCAGATGAACTTAATTTGAAAAATAAAATAAAATAATAATAATTAAATTATATGCACATCCATTCATTCATTTTCCTTCGGCTTAGTCCCTTATTTATCAGGAGTCGCCACAGTGCAATGAACCGCCAACAATTCCAGCATATGTTTTACGCAGCAGATGCCCTTCCAGCTGCAACTCAGTACTGAGAAACATCCATACACACACACACACACAAACTCATACACTACGACCAATTTATTTCATCAACAGGGCTGATACATCCATAGAGGCAACCTAGGGGCTGCCTAGGGCGGCAGAGTAGTCAAGGCGGTATCTGCGGTGCAACCTCCACCATATATATTCTAAAATCATTAATGGATATATATATATATATATATATATTTATTACTGGTTTTGGCATGAAGCCAAATTTTGAGCATTTACTTCATAAACATTATATAAAACATACAAATTCTTGGGCAAATGCATCTTAATTTGTTTAAAACAATGTTTAGATATTTAACTTTAATATTTCATGTTGTTTAAATATAATGTTTGACATGTTTGTTTTGAGTTCTGTATTAATTTCTCTGTATTTCTGTCTGGGTTACCAGTACAAATATCAAGCATTGATTAAAATTAAGAATAATTTACTAAAGAATCAAAATAAAATGCCTAAAAAGTGAGTGAAATATTAAATAAAGAAGAATTTTTTTTTTATATTAAGATACGCTGAGAAGCAAGTTTTCTGAAAATCCATCAGTATTTAGGGTATTTTTAAGCCTAAAACAAGAAAAGAATATCTGCAAATGGGATCAGATAAACAAAATAAAAAATAAAATAAAATAGTATTTAAAAAAGAATATATATCTCGTCACCTTAGAATTATAAGGTTTGTCAAAATTGAGTTATTGACATATTCTTATTAATTGAAAACTTATCTACATTATAGGATGTTTTTTTATAAGTTGTTCACATTTTAAGATGTTTTATTTAAAATAACAAATGTTACACACGTACTGTTTGATATGGGATGCAAAAACTTTGCAGCTCAGTATCTCAAAATCATTCAGAACGCAGACAGAACCTTATAATTCAAAGGTGACGATATGTCTAAATATAATCACCCAAAAGATTACACTTTAAAATATTAAACTATTTAAATATATATTAAAAAAATAAATTATTAAGTAAATGAATCCTGATTTTTGAATCAAGATTCTTGAAATTGAACTGTTTTGTTTAAATATGATGTTTAATATGTTTGTTATGCGTTCTGTATTAATTTTTCTCTGTCTGGGTTACCAGTATAAATATCAAACATTCGTAAACTCAAGATAAATAAAATCAAAATAAAATGCCTAAAAAGGAGTGAAATATTAAATAAAGAAGAAAAAAATAGAATTTTTTATATTAAGATCCGCTGAGAAGCAAGTTTTCTGAAAATCCATCAGTATTATAAGTTTTTTTTAAGCCTAAAACACAAAAAGAATATCTGCAAATGGGATCAGATAAACAAAATTAAAATGGAAAAATAGAATTCTATTTAAAAAGAATAAATAATTAAACTAATATGTATGTAATTAACAAAAAGATTACACTTTAAAATATTTAAAAATATTAAATTCTTAAGTAAATGAATCCTGATTTTTTAATCAAGATTACTGAAATTGAATTGTTTTGTTTAAATATAATGTTTTAAAAATAATTTACTAATGAATCAAAATAAAATGCCTAAAAAGGAGTGAAATATTAAATAAAGAAGAATTTTTTTTTATATTAAGATACGCTGAGAAGCAAGTTTTTGAAAATACATCAGTATTAATGGGTTTTTTAATGCCTAAAACAAGAAAAGAATATCTGCAAATGGGACCAGATAAACAAAATTAAAATGGAAACAATTAAATAAAATTGTTTAAAAAAAGAATAAATAATTAAATAAATATATGTCTAAAAATAATTAACAAAAATATTACACTTTAAAATATAAAAAAATATTTAAAAATATTAAAAATATCAAATTATTAAGTAAATGAATCCTGATTTTTGAATCAAGATTCTTGAAATTGAATTGTTTTGTTTAAATATATAATGTTTGACATGTTTGTTATGTTTTCTGTGTTAATTTCTCAGTATTTCTGTCACTACTTTCCCATTATAAATATCTAAACATTCTTAAACTCATGAATAATAAAGAAGAACAAAAGTGATTAACACATTAACAAATCTGCCAAATGGAGTCAGAAAACAAGAAATTCAAAAGTAAAAGAAGTGCATTTCCTCCTCCCACCAGCACATCAGTTTCTCTTGAAGCCCTCGCTGACCTAAAAGCTTCTCATGTGAATGCTGCTGATGTTGAGATATCTGCGCTGGAACAGGACAAAACCACTGAGCAAGCAAATCATTTTAGCAGAGCGGAGTGCAGTTGAAACGTTCATCTGCTTCCTGTCTGAGAGTGTGTTGAAGCTGTAGCCCCGCCCCTCTGATCGCCTGGCGCTCTGTGATTGGCTGTTTTTGGCATCAGATGAACGGTGTGTTATTTTTAACAGAATTAAAAGATGCAAAAGTTCAACCTGAGAGACGAGCCCCGCGAAACACACTAAATCTAACGCTAGCGCGCTAACATTGCGATATCCAGCGTTCACATGCCTTTACAACACTCCTAAAACGGAGGGAAAGAAAAGAGGAAGTAAATAACTACATCATGAGAACATTGAAACAGACCTCATGCAGGAATAAAAGCCTACTGTTCGAGTTTTTCAATATATTACTGTCGAGTTCCACGAGAGAAGGCGAAGCTGAGCTCAAATAAAGTTCATTACGCGTAAATAAACCGTGTATAGCATGCTAATGAATGATGGTAAATGCAATGTTTGTTTGTTTTTACAGATTAAGCAGACTGGTAACACTTTAGATCAGGTTTCCTTTGTTAACAGAAGTGATTAAGTTATAACTATCATACTGATTTCAACATTTATCAATGCATTAGTACGCTAACGCAGTGGTTCTCAACTGGTTTGGCCACGGGACCCACATTTTTACATGGTCATTAAGCCGCGACCCAATTTTTTTAAAACTATAATTTTCTTCATTCATTCATTTTCTTGTCGGCTTAGTCCCTTTATTAATCCAAGGTCGCCACAGCGGAATGAACCGCCAACTTATCCAGCATCTTTTTTTTTTTTTACGCAGCGGATGCCCGGAACTATAATTTTAGAAATTATAATTAATTTGTTTGTTAACATACACAAGTAGTGACAGATAAATCATAAGAAAATTACAAAGGCTTACAAATAAACAATATTTTATTGTTGCATTTAACAAAATGTATCAAATTATAGAAATATTACAAAGTAAAAACGACAAATACTGTAAATAGCGGCTAGGGTAGAGAAATGTTCAGTTACCGAACTAAACTGAACTGTTGTCGCGCGCATTTCAAAATAAAAGTCCAGTATAAGCAAAATAAATAAAATATATATATATTTTGACCACACACTCCGCGACCCACTAAAAATGTTCCCGCAACCCACTTTTGGGTCGCGACCCACCAGTTGAGAAAAACTGCGCTAACGTTAATGCATTGACAAAACTATGTACATGAAGATAAAGATGAATGCCTGTGGAATAACATATATTGCACGTTGGTGGATACATTAACAAAGATAGATCGTTAACGTGGTGACATTTTGTATTGATAACAGTTAATACTGCAGCAAAATATGCTTTTCTTAGAGTTTTAGTCTTGTTTCTAGTCCAAATATCTACACTATCTGACAAAAGTCTTGTTGTCGATGCTAAATAATAACTTGACTTCTAGTTGATCACGTGGAAAAGTGGCAGAAGGTGAATTATTTAGATGAATCAGCTGTTGAGCTGCATCCCAATCATCACCAACACTGCAAAAGAGCTACTGGAACCAGCATGGACTCAAGATAGTAACAGAAATCAGTCAAGTTTGGTGAAGGAGACATCATGGTTTGGGGTTACATTCAGTATGGGGGCGTGCGAGAGATCTGCAGAGTGTCTGCAACATCAACAGCCTGAGGTATCAAGACATTTCTGCTGCCCATTACATTACAAACCACAGGAGAGGGCAGATTCTCCAGCAGGATAGCGCTCCTTCTCATACTTCAGCCTCCACATCAAAGCTCCTGAAAGCAGAGAAGCTCAAGCTGCTCCAGGATTGGCCAGCCCAGTCACCAGACATGAACATTATTGAGTCTGGGGTAAGATGAAGGAGGAGGCGTTGAAGATGAATTCAAAGGATCTTGATGAACTCTGGGAGTCCTGCAGGAACGCTTTCTGTGCCATTGTTATTAGAGTCATTGCAGAGATGTGTGGATGCAGTCCTCCAAGCTCATGGGAGTCATGGGTGGACATTATTTCTGTTCAGCGACAAGACTTTTGTCTAAGCAAAGTCAGAACATGATCATATTTTATTGTGGTCAAATAAGCGTAATCTAGAGGCCTTTGCCTTTCATATAAGCCAGTTCTGGCACCAAATGATCAACTAGAAGTTAAGTTATTATTTGATCGGATAGCCGATCGAAAAGGAAGCAGAAAATATGGTTTTGTTTACAGGAATAATCAAAATTAGGTGATATTTTACGTATAACAAGCTAAATAATCTGCCAATGGGGTAAGCTAAATAATTTTGTTTTTCCTTTTGACATAAGATTATTTTACTCACCACATTGGCAGATTATTTAGCTTGTTTTAAGTAAAAACTTTCTTCATTTTGACTCAGTATTTCTAAAAAACATGGTAATATTTTCTGCTTGTCTAGAAAATGCTTCTTGATTTAAATATTTTTAGATATTTGGACTAGAAACAAGACAAAAAAATCTAAGCAAGAACACAGGAATGAAATCTGAATAGAAAATAATATTTGAGTGTATTACTGATGAAATATGCATTCAGCTGCATGTCCTATTTCTGCTTATTGATTCACTTTTTCAATGGAGAGTTAATGACTTAATCAGCCTTTTATAGTAACAAAAGCAACATAAAACAGCTAAACGGACACAGTTCTGCAGTCTTGGACCTTACTAGTAGTGCAAAATTGTTTGTAGTGACATAAGAAATCCTTATTTTGTCACTCTCCTTCATTTTATTTTCCCTAAAAAGTCTTGGGAAAGACAACTCCACGTCAGCATTTCTCCTCTAAGTGTGCTTTGCCTTGTAGCTTGTGATGATGCTCTGCAAAAACATGCTTTTCTTACTGGCTTTTAGCGCAATTCTCAAATCAAGAAGTGTTCTTTATACCAAAAAATCAGAAATACTGTCAAAACGAAGCGAGTTTTCTCCCTTAAAACAAGCTAAATAATCTGCCAAGGAATTCTGCAGGTTTCACCTATTCAAATTTAAGAAAAATGATTGAGGTCATGTCCATGTATTGTGCGATAAGTCGATATATTGATTATTGTGACAGGCCTAATCTTCACTGTCGTTCTGTCTGACTTTATGACAGCTGAGATCTTACAGTGTAACATGGGAGCCAAGTTCATGCAGTCGGACATGCCACAATCGTTCAGGATTTAAAAAAAAAAAAGCGCACAGTGTAAGCCAGCCTTGAAAGATGAAAGATGAATTTAAATTATTAAATTCACCCCATTAAGAAGCAGCTTATTTAGCTTGTTTGAAACTCATTAATTCTGAAACAAATACTTCTTGATTTAAGAATAATTACATATCTGAACTAAAACCAAGACAAAAGCTCTTAAGTAAGAAAAGCATTTTGTGATTGTGAATTTTAGCGAAAGCTCTTTCTAAAGCGGTATTGACTCATTGAGCTATATTTTGGTAGCACTTGTATAATAACGTGAAGCTTTTCAGCAGGCATGAGCTTTAGTCACAGCTTGAAGGGTTCATATGAAACCCATTGTTTTATATTCACAGGAGTATTGCGATTCTTATTTCTGAAGAAACAGTCGAACACACCAAAGCGCTGGTAAATCTGCATCATAATCAGACTCTCCTATCATTACACAAACAACACACACTCAGACACAACAACATACGAATTAAAGATGCAGTTCACCCAAAAATGACAATTCTGTTCTCGTTTGCTCGTTTCAAACCTTTAAGAGTTTCTTTCTACTGTCGAAAAGAAATCGAAGATACTTTGAAACATGTTGGAAACCCTTTAACCATTGACTTAGTGTTTATTTTTCCTGCTGCACTGCAAGAAATGAGTTTATCTGCCTTGTTTCTTGTTCAAATATCTAAAGATTCTTAAATCAAGAAGCATTTTCTAGACAAACAGAAAACACTGTGTTGTTTTCAGAAATAATAAGTCAAAATTAAGTGTATTTTTCTTTAAAACAAGCAAAATAATAAGCAAAATAATCAGATGAGATTTCTCTTACCCCATTTGTTGATTACTTTGCTTGTTTAAGGAAAAATCACACCTACTTTTGATTTATTATTGCTGAAATCAACACGATATATTTTGCTAGTCCACAAAATGCTTCTGGATTTAAGAATCATTATATATCTGTACTAAAAACAAGACAAAAACTCCAATTAAGATTTTTTTTCCTCCATTGTAGGGAAGTCAATGTTTCAACATTCTTCAAAGTATCTTCTTTCGTTTTTCAACAGAAGAAAGAAACTCACCTTTGAAGCCACTTGAAATAGTGAGTACATCTTCAGTTTTGGGGTGAACTGTCCCTTTAAAAGTGCAATCTGCAGCTGATTGGATCTCACAGCTCTTCTACTCCTTCTTGCTGGAGCCCAGTTTTCTGAACAGTCTCCTGCCTTTGGAGAAAAAACTCTTCTTCTTTTTCTCTGGCTGAGCGGCGTCGGGTGACGGAGGGCTTTCGGGTGGAGACTGAAACCTTTGAGAACTGTGCGGCTCCGGGTTTGAGCCGGGGCTGGATTCAGGATGAGCTTCTGGATGAGAAGTGCTCACTGCTTCCGGATGTTCAGAGGATTCAGATTGGCTCGTCTGGAGGACAAAAACAGACTGAAGTCATATTTGAGCATGTTTCAGGTGTATTTTTCAACACTTTACTAATGTGGGACACTATTCATTTACAAAAATAAGCAGTTTAAGTCAAAACTATTCGCCCTACTGTGAATTTTTGCTTTCTTCTTTAAATATTTCCTAGATGATGTTGAACAGATTCAGGAAATTCTCACAGTATTTCCTCTAATATTTGTTCTTCTAGAGAAAGTCTTATTCGTTTTATTTCGTCTAAAATAAAAGCAGTTCTTAATATTATTAAACCCATTTTAAGGTCAATATTATTAGTCCCCTTAAGCGATATTAGTGTTGGATTGTCTCCAGAACAAACCACTGTTATACAATGACTTGCCTAATTATCCTAAATAAGGCTTTAAAGCTCACTTTAAGCTGAATATCTTTTTAGATACAAAGATATTTTAGTATCTTGAAAAGTATCTAGTCATATATCAAGTACTGTCATCATGTAATCACAGCCATATCACTCTGCACCTCTAGAGTGATTACTCACTGAGATAGGATGAGGTGTTAAACTGAGGTCCTGACTCTCAAGCCTGGTTTATAGACCTTTCTCCTGGCAGCAGCATTGGAGGGCGCCATAGTGAGCAGTGTCTTCTGGTAGAATGTTTAGAACTTCCGTTTACGGTGTTTACAACGGGATAATTTGCGATCCAAAAATGAGTTTTAATAGTGTTTTGAGTGGATTACGGAGTGTTTTTGTGACACAGACTTTGAAAGGTGTGTGTTAAAGCCGTTATAATCTGTCTGATGTGGTTCAAGCGCGAGAGAAAAACGTTCTAGTTCACGTGTGTGTGTGTGTTCACGGTCAGCTGTTAGTTCAGCCACTCTTCAATGCGCGCCGCACACAAACACACACACGCGCGCGCAACACTTCACTGCATTATAGAGCAAAAATCCCCAATAAAAGAGCGTTACTGATCCTCTGCTGGCTGATCTGCATGTTGATTCTAGTCAGGAGCCGTTTATGTTTATGTAAGTGGGACAGTACAGGCTACATGTGTGTGTGTCAAACATTTTGGTGAACTACATTAGTTTGTGTTGGTTATATATTTGACAGAAACTGTTGACTTTAGCGATGACGAGGCTTCATTTACTGTAAACGACACAAGATGCCATCTGACGATGAGGGGATAATGCCTCACATCAGCTGTTTTCCATCCTATTAGATTGCATGTTTTAAAGGATCAGTCCAGGAGGTGGCGCTGATCGACAGCAGTTTTGGTTCAAAGATGTTAAAAGCAAATAAAATAGATTAAAACTATCGCTTCAAAGCTGTCCTAATGTGACCGTTTATACGCATCAGCTGCCCACCAGAAGTTCTTAGTATTCTCCTTGCGCATACACGCAAAGCATAATGGGTAATTTTGCATCCCAAGAAAAAGGTCATACTCGACACGTTGCTAGTTCGCCTGAGTTTGAGCGAATGTGAGGTCATCACGGAGTTTCCGGATGTTCGCTTTGGGTGCGCGCGACATGATTTCGGCTGACGGAGCGCATGGTTTGTTTTTTTTGAGACTCGGGTGAACAGCGCTGGTGGCGCCGCGTTTGATTTGAGCTGAATATGAATTACTTTGAAGAGATTTTGTCTGAAATAGGTACGACTGTACAGACATATTTATGATCAATGATCACAGAGATAACCAGATGATCAATCGTTCTTGGCTAGAAATTTCAACAGCAGTGAGAAAGGAGGAAAGTTTTTGTTAAAAGGTTTGGAAAAACCTGAGAGATGAGTTTATTAAAGCCAAAAGAGACCATGGCAAAAGTGGAGACCTGGTACACAATTAATATGTTTTTCCACCAGTCATAGGTTTAACACTGATGTATATAGTACAATTTTGAATTTAAAACAGTTTAATAGTTACAAAACTGTAATGAAGTAACAAATTATTTCTTTGATAACTGGACAGGAATATTTCAACCTGTCGGTTTACAACATGACGCCCTGTTTTCTAGGCTTTATTGGTGATAATGGTCAGGAATGTTGGATTATTATTGCCTTTTTAGCATAAGTAGAGGACAGAAACTAGCCAGACAGTAATATGTGAATTGTGGAGTGGCTAAAGCATCTGTATTTTTTGTTAAGTGTACTTTTTTTGCTTTTATTCTTGCCATAATAAAATATATTTGTAGAGCAGCCCATGTTCTGTTGTCTTCAATATTTTAATAAGCTATAATAGGTAAAACTGTCTGAGAAAAGAACAAAAGCAAGTGATGCATCAAAGTTTGATAAAAAAAAATCTTGAATGGTCATAAAAATCTTTATAATCATTAAAATAATTTATAAAAATAATAAAAATAACTACTTTAATAAACATCAATAATATTAATGATATGACGTAGTTCCTGAAACTTTCTTCTTCTCTGTTTATCCGTCTGACTTTACAGTCAGTTTCATTTGACCGCCCCCTGTCGTTTTAAAGAATATCACAACAGCGAACGCAGCAAGTATAAAAGCCTCGTCCGTTTCGCGAGGTGGGCACGCAGTCAGCGGAGGCGTGTGATGCGGCGCCAGGCTAAAGTATAAATCCAGCTTCAAAATCATTTTAAAGTTGGGTGAACCTGACATATTTTGCAGAGCTAAAAGCAAGACAATTTCCTCCATCGTGGCTAGTGTGGGGCTGATGCTAGAACCCACCTTTACACATGCGTGACATCGTAAATTATATGTAAACGAACGGGTGTAACACTTCATTTCGATGGTCCATTTGAGTATTAATAGACTGTCTGCTTTATAGCTGTTAATTCTGACATTCAACAGACATTTAACTGACTATAAGAAACTTTGCAAGTACATGTCAACTTACACTAACCCCAACCTAACAGTCTACTTATAATCTACTGAGAATTAGCTGCAATGTAACTTAAATTCAACAAACAGACCATCAAAATAAAGTGTGACCCAAATCAGATATAGGCAACAAACCAGAATCATCAAGACCTGACAGTGTAAACGGGGCCAGAGAGAATATATTTTGGTGCATTTAAACAAATCAGTTTTATAAAACAGTTATATTCATTACAATGAGATTTTGGTCACCGAAGATGTTTAGGAATAGAAAGATTAATTCTAATGATAAAAAACAATTAATTAAAATTAGCAAAATTTCAACTAAACGTGTTATTTTTAGTGCTGGGTACAGATTAATCGCCCCCAGAATAAACATTTATTTTATCTATCTATCTATCTATCTATCTATCTATCTATCTATCTATCTATCTATCTATCTATCTATCTATCTATCTATATATATATATATATATATATATATATATATATGTATATATGTATATAAATATATATGCATGTATTATATATATCAACAGTTCTCAAGCTTTTTTCACCAAGTACCACCTCGAAAAATTGTCTCTCCAAGTACCACCATAATAACCGGTATTAAAGAACAGTAGCACAGTAGGCCTAATTAAGCAGCTGGAGCACTGCACCGTTCAAAATCAAGGCAGATTAAAACTTCTAATTAAGAATATTAGACTGCAGCTAGAGCTGCGCACCGATGGATTACTCTTCAGTGTTTGAACTCTAAGTAGTGAATATTAAACAACACTGAATTGAACTGAACTCAGCTATATACTAGCTAATAATATACTAGCTAATAACTAAACTGACATTTTCAATTCACTATAACCTTCTATGTGAAGCTGCTTTGACACAATCTACATTGTAAAAGCGCTATACAAATAAAGGTGAATTGAATTGAATTGAATATTTATTATTGTCAGCCCCTTAAATAAAAGGTTTAGCCTGTTAAAATCAGTTTACTGATCACATCAGTGTTATCGTATGTGTCAAAGGGTTAAAAGTGTGTTCATTTTTTTACTTTAATTACAACCACCATTGTAACCACTAGAAGGAAGCTTGTGTACCACTAGTTGTACACGTACCACAGTTTGAGAACCACTGATATATATGTAGTATTTTTTGCATTTTCATTTATCTTTTTAACAATATTCTTCATTTTAAACACTGCAGGATGTGTTCACTTGTGCTATTTTTGACAAATATTCAAACTAATTTGACGATCGGACATATTAAAATGTGACAAACATACAAAAAACAACAACAAATCTGTAAGGGGCAAACACTTTTTCACAACATATAAAGGACAGTGTTTAAGAGGAGATGCTAGAGAGGGTTTGCAGCAGGTCAGATCTGTGAAAGACTTACGGTCACTGTTTAAAATGAACACCTTTCCTGTGCTTCTGAAAACCATGCAGAAATAAAAACACACACACACACACACACACACACACATGAGAGCACATGCAGAACAACGGATGCTGTTAATCAATGATGGACACAACACAATAGAAAAAGAGCATGCAATGATTAATGTTAATCCATGCATTACACACTAGGGCTACATGATATTAGACAAATACAGAGTAATTCAATACAATTCTGTGGCTCCTGGTCAACTACGATTCAGAATCAACATCGCATATCTTGTGATGTGACTAATGCGGATGCAGACATTGCAATATTGATGCTGAAAGTATATATTGTGCAGCCCTAATACACACACACACACACACACACACACACACACACCTGTGAGTCTCTGCGGCTCTCCGTCACTGCTTGCTCTGTCCGCGGTGTCTCTTCTTCAGTTTCTGGATAGGCTTGGAGGAAATTTGAGGGTACAAGGCCTTTGTGTCCATTGAGATCACCCTGAAAACACCAACAAAATAAACCCATCATGCACCGCTGCTCTGCTTCAGTCATGCATAATCATCACACAACTCTCTCACACTATTTACCAAGTGTATATAACCTAATTTGACCATGCAGACTTCACCAAATCACTAATACTGTAAGTGTCCAGCACAATTGTTATATATTGGTATATATTTGAAGAGTTTGGTTGCAAAATATTGGGATTTTATTATTGTCTTTTCGGCTTTTCGGCTTAAGGCTCGAACCAGCGACCTTCTTCCTGTGAGGCGAACGTGTTACTTACTACGCCACCGTGGCGCCCCTCACCTTTAAAATAAATTATTAAATTAAATTATAAACTACTTTTGAACAGTTATTTTATACTGCAATAACAATTTCACAAGTTTCTGTATTTTTGATTAAATAAATGCAGGAGAAGCTTATTTTAAACTTTTAAACCAAACTTTTGACCGGTAGTGTATGTATACATTGCGATCGTGATTTTAGAAATGGATACATCGCTATGTAAATGTTTATTACTATCATTTGTTAAGTCTCCCCATTCAGTTTGATAGAGCGCTTGAACCCAGAAGCCACTTCGTGAGACGTCACACCTAACAAGCGGATTTGTTCTTTCAAATATTTACATCTAAGGCACAATTTGCCATTTTTACTGCTGATCATCAGTTACAGTACAAAAATAACCTTTAGGCTCGTACACACCGGGACACTTTTCGTTTGCGTTTATCGTCGGCGTTTTTCGAGACGTTTTTCAGCATTCAAGCCCAAGCGATTTTCTCTGGCGTCGAGCAGGAGAGCATGCAAAATCACTCCTTGACGTTAGATGGCGCACAGGGTGGTGCTTAGCTTCTGACACCCGCTTGTTACACAGAAGAAGAAAAGAGGAAGTTTACACTCTTGTTGTTGCCGATCGGCAAAGCATGGATGGTTCAAGTAGCAGCTCTAGCGCTGAAGAGATTATTATTGTTCACAAGTGCAATAAGTAGCTCCACGTTAATATCTCCTCTGGGCATCTGCGCTCGCATTGACAGTTTTGCGCTTGAGCGCCTCCAAGGGGTGTTTACCGTAACTTCAGCGGCTCCGTACACGTGAACAACAGTGGGAATCTGATTGGTGGAGAAGGTTTTGACGCGAGGCGTCAAAACAAAAAAACGAGAATGAGGCGTTTCTTTAAAAATGACGCTTTTACGCCTGGCGTTTTGCGCGTTGGTGTGCACAATCACATTGGCGCCCTTTATTTAGTCTCGAGGCGTCAAACGCCGACCGAAAACGTGAGCAAAAAACGTCTCGGTGTGCACAGGCCTTTAGTTTATGGCTTTTATATGAAGCTGTACTTTCTTTGTCAGCTGAGGAAGTTCAACCTCCCAAAGGAGCTTCTGAAGCAGTTCTACACCTCCATCATTGAATCAGTCATCTGCACTTCAATAACCGTCTGGTTTAGCTCAGCTACCAAATCTGACCTTCGAAGACTACGTGGAATAGTTGGGACTGCTGAGCGAATCATTGGTACAACCCTCCCTACT
>CAIGQQ010037239.1:14693-25798 GCA_903798035.1 Danio albolineatus | reverse complement strand
ACCAAATCGAAGGTGGAGTTCCAGCATGTAGGCGTATTATGAACAAATTTTTGCACAGATAGGTTTAAGGAATTTTGTTTCTTAATAGGGTTTTTTTGACCAGGAAAAGGCAGACACTGTTATCTAGTGCTTGAACAGAACACTTACAGTTTTTAATCGCTTAAATTCATATGATTGACCATATATAAATCAGTTGATATTAACTCATGTAAACACCATCATATTACTGTCTTATTCAGATTAAGGCAAATCATTAGATTACTGATGTCCATGTAAATGTAGTCCCAAACCCCAACCCTAGAAAAAAGCTGTTCCCTGATTTTGATGAAGCCTTTCCACAGGTTAGCAGTGAGCAAATCTTGCATTCATGCTAACAAACAAATGATCAAAATAAATATATTAATGCAATTCAATTAGAATATATATGAGTTATGAATTGATGTGTGCTTTAAACCAATTATATTGTTCAATTAAAATGATTAAAGAAATTTGTCAAATAAAATATTTTTCTAGAGTGATCCACCATGATTTTGTGGCTCAAATGTATCTGTTTAGGCATGGATTTAGCACCGGTATCGAAAGAAAAAAAACAAACAAAACCCAACCCTAACTTGGACTGTGTTTTGGTTTAATTTTCTCAGCAAATAACTGACTAGCAAATATTTAGTCGACCAAGCCTGTTCTAGGCTGCCACGGTGGCGTAGTGAGTAGCACCTTCGCCTCACAGCAAGAAGGTCGCTGGTTCGAGCCCCGGCTGGGTCAGTTGGCATTTCTGTGTGGAGTTTGCATGTTCTCCCTGTGTTTGCGTGGGTTTCCTCCGGGTGCTCCGGTTTCCCCCACAAGTCCAAAGACATGCGGTATAGGTGAATTGGGTATAGGCTAAATTGTCCGTAGTGTATTAGTGTGAATGAGTGTTTCCCAGAGATGGGTTGTAGCTGGAAGAGCATCCGCTGCGTAAAACATGCTGGATAAGTTGGCGGTTCATTCCACTGTGGCGAGCCCAGATGAATAAAGGGACTAAGCCGACAAGAAAATGAATGAATGAAGCCTGTTCTAGTTGACTATTGACTAGTTGACCATTAGGGGGCATCGCTGTTATGGCTGCACAATATATCGTTTCAGCCTTTCAGCATCGGCCTTGCAATGTGCACATCAGCAATAGTCACATCGCTGGGTCTGCAATGTCGAATTGAAATTCTAGTTAAGTAGGAGATAAGTTAACAACTTATCTTATTGTGGAGTAATTGCAAAGTTTAACCATAAAGTTGCCCCAAAATACACGAGAATACAAATTTTGTTTTAATACAAGCAGTAAGCTACGAACTGTACCTTTTTTGAATGGTATCAAACGAAATATTTAAAACAAATAAACAAATGTAAATATTAATCCTGCTTGCTTTTTGAGCATCGAGTGAGTTTTTATACCCTTATGATTGGTTATTGTGTTCACATGCTCAACAGAGAGCTGCAATTGGCAATAATGCTCAGCGCCATTTACAGAGCAGTGACGCGGATAGTGAAGAACAGCTGTAGTCCTGGTTTCTAGGCCTTTCACAATAATCAATATATTGACTTATTGCACAATGCGTGGGCATGACTTGAATGCAATATATATCGCCTATACATAACCAATTCTAGCAACATTTTAGCTGATTGTGCTCTGTCTCTATTGGAGGTGTCTGTGTCGGTATGGTTAAAACACTATTGTATTTACTATAAATTACTATATTGTATTTTCATGTAGGTGCCACACAGCTGAAAATAGTTCTGCTAGCAGACATTGCAGCCTCTGTTACGTTTTACCTTGCACTCTTTTTGTTAAGATTTATTTTTATTTGTTTAGGATAAACCATTTTTATCTTCTGATTCCAATGCCTGATTTTTTTAAATATTAAAATGACTGTAATTAAATGAAATATTCTTAATAAAATATTAAGTGTTCTTTAGAAGTGTGCACTTACATTGTGATTACATTTATATAAATGCCAGAATGACAATATAATGACATACATTGGCATAAAATGGTTAAAATGACAAAATTGTTTATCACAACATATTTTGGTGCAATATATCGTACAACAAATAAAATGGATATCGTGACAGGCCGATCACAGCTGATCGATTATAATTGCGGTGCAGAAAACTCTCTGCAGACTAGGCATGGGACGATAACCGGTTTCAAGGTATACCGCGGTATGGAAAAGTCAAGTTTTTCATACCGCAAAAATTTTCTGCTTTACGGTCCCTGAGGTATGTGTAAGATTTAAAAAATTTATTTACATTTTTTTTTGGTTTGTTTTTTTTAGGGGTATATTGTTAAGACATCTGTGTTTTTGAAACAAATTAAGAGAGCAGAAGTCAATGATTCACTTGAATCCTTTAGCCTGACATGTTTACTGCCCCAAAATATTATTATATTATTATTATTATATTATATTATTAGGCTGGCTTGTGAAAGCCAGACTACTGTTATCCTATTTAAACTTAATATTATATTTTCTTCTTCTGAGACTAAAAAACAAAACGCATCTCCCCCTAGAGCTTTTGAGCTATGACCACTAAACTCACACCAGACCTCCAAACTATTCTGACTTGGGTTGCTATATCTCCTCAGAATGATCTGACTTTCGGTTTTCCGAAAAACGTCCCGGGACTGTCGGAAAAATCCCATAGACTTAACATTGGACCAAACTTTGTGACCTCATAACTTTGCATCAGACTGTCGCACAGACTTCTAGCTGGGCTCATTTAACTCAGACTACCTAACTGTCAATAACTGATCACCTTTTAATTTTCTGGCCACGCCCTAGCAACCACTTTTGGACCCTAGAAACTGTTCCACAGACTTCCATTCAAAAGACTCTCATGGACTTTACATTGGATCAAACTTTGTGAGCTCATAACTCTGCATCAGAATGTCCTACAGACCAATGGCTAAGATCATTTAACTCAGACTACCAAATTACCAATATCTGATGAGCTTTAAGTTTCTAGCCACGCCCTAACTACCAAATACTGCACCCTAGCAACTGTCCCATAGACTTCCATTGCAAAAGACTGTCATTGACTTAACATTGAATCAAACTTTGTAACCTCAGCTGTCATCAGACTGTCCTAGAGACTTATGGCTGAGGTTTATCTATCTATCTATCTATCTGTCTGTCTGTCTGTCTGTCTGTCTGTCTATCTAGCTGTCTGTCTATCTATCGGTCTATCTATCTCATAGAACTACTTAAAGCTTAAAACTACTTTTAAAACTAAAACTACTATTAAACGCTAAGCTACATAAAATTTAGAACTACTTTAAAATTTAGAACTACTTTAAAATTTCAGCCTAAGCTTTCACAAGCCAGCCTAAAGTTTGTCTCGACAAACTTTAATAATCTAGTTATTATTATATTAAATGTTTCTCAAAATGAAATATATTGTGTTCAAAGGGGGAAAAGGTTTAGTTTTTTTAGCCAGACATTTAAAAAGAATATATCTTAGAGCAGTAAACACAATCATACCAGGAAACCGTGATATTTTTATCCAAGGTTATCATACCGTCAGAATCTTATATCGGCCCATGCCTACTGCAGACCCACTCATGACTGGATCCACAAGTATTGCAGGAACAGCCAAAAGAGCAGAGATCACCTTACGAACACGCCAGCAGCATTTAATTTACATAAGCTGTCAATATCACAGAATGATTATTTGCGTAGCATCATATTTTATGTAGCTTGGCAGGGAGCTATGGCTTTGTGTAGTAAACGCTGCTTCAGCTGAACATAGGTGCTGCATTTTAACAGCTGAATACAAAGACTGCTTTATAGAATAATGTCCAAGACAACAGCTATGTTTCCATCCACCTATTTTTATGCACATTTTGGATCTGCACGGGAAACGCCAAGATGTGCATCCTTTTTTTTCTTTTTCTTTCTTTTTTTTTTTCTTTTTAATTTCTTTTTTATTATTACATTTTTTTATTATTATTATTTTTTTTAATGTGCATTTTCAAAATTGATGCTCATAACTGAGCAGGTTAAACATTGGATAAGAAAAGATGCGCATATACTACGATGGAAACACTTTTACTGATCAAATTCCAGTATGCGCATTAAAGTCTTGTGATTTTGTTACGAGAGATCATGTAATGATAATAATGTGTGCGAATGGACAAACCAGCAGGCTGACAGCATTGTAAAACATCTGAAATGTTGTTTTGGTCATTCGAAAACACCTTAATCATTTCAGTATTAGTGTTATTATATTACTAATGACCTCCAGAACTGTGAAGAGTGTCTGTGCTCCGCGTCTCACGCCTTTAAACACCACCGCATGTTCATTGTATGTCAGCATTTTGTCTTTTGAGGCACAAGTTGTTTATTAAATAAGGAAAAGATTCACGCAGCTTCTCCTACCGCAGTAAATTCCCTTTTTTTTTACTGTTGATATTTGGCACCAGTTAATCAGGAAGTAACCATTTTGTTCTCTTTGACTCGTCAGATGGAAATAATGGTTTATTCACACGTCTTTTATGCGATATTCCAGTTTTATGGAATTCATATCCTTGGATGGAAACATAGCTAATCGCATGCAGTTTTAAAAAATATATATATTTTGTTGTTCGGCTCTATTTTGCAAGCACAAGTGAGTTCTTATAACTGCACATATTGGCATATACAGCTCCATTCATTGTCTATTAGCAGAAAGCAGCAAACAACTGTCAAAACCAGAACACACTGGCAAGCTTTTCTTAGGGGCTTGTAAAAAGGTAAGGAGTTGCAATTTTGGAATTCATTTATGTAATAATTTTAGTCTTTATTCAGTGAAATTGAGCTTTAATTCAAAAGCAAATTGCATGATGTTGATTTAACAAATTTAAATTAATTGTATTATTATTATCTTTGAGTCATCTAATTCATTAAACTTAAAGCATATTATGTAGCTTATTGTTTCAATTTTACCTGCCCTTTTTTTCATTTTATTGCTCATGTTTAAAACTTAATGTTTCTTTTTTTTTTTTTTTTTCTTTATAGATCACAACATGGTAAATTTAACAGGAATTTTACTGCCTCGTCTGGTTACCACAATGGTAGTAGCAGGACTCATCTCTCTGACAATCCTCTATTACTGGTCCTTAACTCCAAAGAACTGTCCAGCTCTGCAGACAAACCTGAGACAAGAAAGTTACTCTACCCAGAAAACCAACTCTCTGACTGATACTGCAGAAGACAAACCGATCCTTCTGTTGTGGTTCTGGCCTGAAAATTACTTCTTTGATTTCAGTGACTGCAAAACCTTTTACAACATTGATGGTTGTCATTTGACTGATAACAGATCACTCTATGAAAAATCAGATGACGTCCTCATTTATCACAAAGCCATTAGCTGGGATCTGACCAACCTTCCTCCATCGCCTCGTCCTCGGTTCCAGAGGTGGATTTGGTTTAATGTCGAATCACCAACCAACACCAGGAAAAAACCTGGTCTGGAAAACCTGTTCAACCTCACTCTCAGCTACAGAGAGGATGGTGATATTCCAGTAAGGATGCGTTTAAAAACCAGAAAGAAACCAGAGGAGGATTTCGTCATTCCCAAAAAGGACAAACTGGTTTGTTGGATTGTTAGTAACAATGCCACATATACAGGCGTGGGCACAAGGAACAAGTTTTATGAGGAGCTCAGCAAACACATAAATGTCACTGTGTTCGGGAAGGCATATGCAAAGTTTTTGGATTACAAAGAGTACTATCCTACCCTCGCTAGCTGCAAGTTTTACCTTTCCTTCGAGAACTCCATCCACAAGGACTACATCACTGAGAAGATAAATGGTCCTCTTGCTGTAGGAACTGTTCCTGTGGTTTTGGGTCCTCCAAGAAAGAACTATGAAAACTTTTATCCCAGAGATGCCTTTATTCATGTGCAGGACTTCCCAGATCCAAAGTCACTGGCAGAATATCTGCTTCAGCTGGATAAAGATGACGTTGCATATCGTAGATACTTTGACTGGAGGAAACATCTCACTGCAACTCCTCATTTAATACAGCAGACTCAAGAGTTCATTCTGGCTATATGCACTGCCTGTGATTATATAGCACGACACAGGGAATATAAAGAAGCTCATGATATATACAACTGGTATTTTCATTAATAAAATTATAATCTAGGATTTGTAAACTGGTCATTCATTGAGGGATTTACAGTACACTTTATAAGGGGGTGTGTGTGATTTTTCTTTGTAGGGTAATATTAAGTATGAGGTAGCAATTGAGACCAAATGCTTTTAAAACTTGGTCAGGTCAGTAAGTGCATGAATTCAAGTTGTTATTCTTTTGCCTTTTTGTTGGGAAATAAATATGCTTTAAAACATTTGGGTACTCATGTTTAAGTGCAGCGCCACTTGGTGAGATTCAAGACCTGTGAATAGATGATGCCAACCATCGAAGACTTTGAGGACAACACAAACACTTAATAAACAAATACACTTCATTGAACATGTACACAGACGTCACCTATATGCTATATGATTGCAGGTTAACTACACACAGCAAAAAAATCAGTGTTCATTTAACTCAATTTGAGTTTATCTTAACACTCCTTGGATGTACATATGACTCCCTCCATTTTGGAGCTGAAATAACACTTTCTCAAGTGTGAAATGTGTACATTACTCAGAGAGTTCATTTTAACACAGTAAGGGTTTATTCTTACATCAAACTGGAGTGTGTGTTACCCTTCAAAGTGTTAATATATTACCTTTTTTCCTACATTATCAGTTGGTCTGCTTGTGACTGATAACAGTGATCAACTATGTTGAAAATAGTTTTAATTTATTAAATGTTCATTAATCTTTTCAGAAATGATTTCAAAACATTCAACTCTTTGCATTTTAAGATGCAACAAGACATGTTTCCAGTTTAAGTAAAACATACTGGTTTGATCACTGTCCGAAAGGAACCAGTTTGAGTAAAAAAAAAACTGAACTTCCTATCACTAGTGGGAAATACACTGCATATTGAGTTAAGTTACACACTGAAAAAAAACCCTCTTAAATAAACACTTTATCACACTTGTTGATTAAAATGTACTCCAGTTTTAACACTGAACAACACCCCAAAAAAAATCACACTTTATATTTAACACTGGAATTTTTGCTGTGCACTAAAAAACCGTAATTTTATGGTTTTGGCAGCTGGGGTGCCGGAAATAAACCTGTAAAATAACGGCTGTTAAATTACAGAAATTTATCGTAAAATAACGAATATTCGATTACAGACTTTTATCAGAAATTTAAGATTATGAAATTTCTGTAATTTAATATTTGTTATTTTAGGTTTATTTCTATAATTTAGCAGCCGTTATTTTAGTTTTTTTTTTTTCCAGCACCCCAGCTGCTGGTAATACAGGCCTGGCACCAGGATGGCATAACTGGAAGGGCATTTTAAACCCTTGGGGGAGCGCTAGACTAATCTGTTCCTCCTTGTTGCTATTTATTTATTTATTACTTTGTATTTCTGTCTAAACTACTGACTAAATGGTGGAGGCTAAACAGTTTAGCTGCTAACTTGTACTGATTTTACCCAATAAATGCAAGCTATGGATCATTTAATCTGTGGCGAATGATTTCAGACAGTGCAAAATAAAAAGCGACATCAAGGCAGGTTTCCTTGATGGATATTATTTGAGCCAGTCAAGGTGTAAACTGATATTCGTTACTTCAATGCAACTCTCAAAACACTAAGAGGAAAGAAGACCAAAAAAAAAATAAATAAATGAAAATATTACATCGTTGTGGGAAATCAAGGTTTATTTGTCAAACAGCAACAATTATGTAAATATTGAAAGTAAATAATGTAAATCATTAAGTAAATACATTTATGTAAATATTGATAGAATAATTTGCAGTTCAAACCCTTTATGAAAACGGGGGGGAAACAAATTCTTTTGCCTCCCCCTCGTAGCGCCGGGCCTGTGGAAATAAACCGTAAAATTTTGGATTTGTTTTTTTTTTTATGTTTATAAATAATAAATTAACTGTTAAAAACTTAGTTCCTATTATTTTGGAAGCTAGTTAAGAAAACTGTGGCAAATTTTAAATGTGAAAAGACCTTAAGTATGATTTTAAGCATTTTTGAATGACAAGGAAATCAAGTATGTCCTCAAAAACCACTGTAAAAGAGCACAACTCGCTCATAACCATATCACACATAGTCCTTGTAAACCACCAAAACCAGTACACACACTTCAATTGGAAAATAAAATCTCCTTTTTGTGTCACGGTGGCTTCACAGATGACGCAAGAAAAGCAAGACTCCAATCATGATGGCAGCAGGAGATATAGATCTAACTTCATTGTACTTCCCATAGTTTTAATACTGCACCATCAGACTGTCTCTCATTCGATAAGGATGCATATATTTGGGTATACAATCTGCATATGAACATGAACAGATCAGGATTCACCAAAACTCTGAAAATAATGCACCAATTGTAATCTTCTAGGTCGATTAAGGTTTTTTTTTTTTTTTTTTTTTTTTTTTTTTTTTTTTTTTTGGAAGTGTGACATTCTGTAAATAATATGAATAAATAAATATAACACTTCTTCCAAACTGCACAAAAGTCTGTATGAACTGGAAGCCGTGACTTTAAACAGATAGAGAATCTCGTTTTAAAGATTGTTTAATTGTTTATACTTATTCATTTCATTACAAAACTGAAGGCATTTGATTCAGGCTCCATCACCTATACCACAGTCCACCACTAGGAGTGATGTTTTGCCTCAACTCAATAGGCTATATGCACACGGACTTTTAATTTTCAGCCAGGCAGCACGGCAGCTTCCGGTGACCTGCCTTTCCATTATAAAATTATCACGTTTAAGATCTAATTTCTTTAAAAATTGGCGATCTTCACTACCTGTTAGATATACGATACAAAGTGGGTCTCGGATCGGACAAGAAGCACTGCATTAAATTTCACTTCCCTCAGCCATGTCTTTAAAATATGAGTTTATTTTACCTCAGTATTTTCAATGGAATTTGTGCGCTAGCCTGTTCCTACTGACGGGGCTAGCTGTTACAACGGTATTTCATCTCGTTTTATGCTTGAACAACTAATTAAATGTTTACGTCTATTTAAATGAATATAGTGTAATTACATTACAACATCAATGCTGTAAAAACAACCGTGTAAAATTGAATATATTCACATTAAGCTTTCACCGGAAGTTTATTGTTGGCCTTACAACTCTAGCTGTGCATAGAGCCCATTAGGCTAAGTCAATAAGGGGAAATGTAACTAAGCACTGCGAGTAGTCCGTTTCAGCATCGTGATTTGAATTCAAGCCCACTTAATGTGTCATTTGATGTGTGAACATTATTTGTGACCTGTTTTGTTCTGCTACCAGGTTATTTATTTACCATGCGTTTTTTTTTTGTTTTTTTTTTTAGGCAGACCTCTCTCCACCGCATCCCTCCTTGCTCTTCACCACACACTGTGCGCACTCCACCTACACCCCACCCAGTCTTTACCTACACTAAAACCTGTTTGAAATAATAAATGCTGAACGCCGCATAGTCTGTCCTCATTTCGGAGTGTAGCCTAAATATAGTCATAAATGGTAGTTATTCTAACAAGAGACTTGGTGGTTGTTGTTGTTTTTAGTTGCTTTAATAGAGTGGACCACTTTTTTCTTTTTGATCCTCACAATTTCGGAATCCAGTCGCTGGCTGGATTCAGCCCACAGGCCGCCAGTTGATGATCAGTGTCTTAGAGATATGGCATATTGAACGAGAAAGCATTGGGCGTTACTTGTTTTTTTTCTTCTGCGAGCAGATTGGATGTAGTAAGAGACATTTTATTTAGAAAGATGGGGAAAATGGTTTACTAAGGGTTATAACAACCTAACAGACTCCTCCTCCTCACCATTTCTGATGTCAAAACTGACTCTTGGAGCTGTGTGGTTAAGATGTACGTGATCTGGAAATTTCACTGGAAAGTCAAAAACAGGAAGTGCATTTTCACATTTCAGAATTAAACAATAGAAGGGCAAACTTCAATATTTTTTTTTTTTCAAAATCATATGGTTAGTTTTGTTTTCATGGAGACTTCAACGATACTGGCAAAACGTATTTTTCCACTATTTAATTTTTTTGTTTATTTTTTTTATTTATAAATTTATTATTATTATTATTATTATTATTATTATTATTTTTAGATATCCTTTTTAATTTTTTAAAAAACATTTTAAGGTCAATATTATTAACGCTTTACAGAATAAACCATCATTATACAATGATTTGCGTAATTACCCTAACTTTACCCTAACTAGTAACTCCTAATTAACCTAGTTAAGCCTTTAAATGTCACTTTAAGCTGAATATTAGTATCTTGAAAAATATCTAGCTAAATATTATCTGTCATCATAGCAAAGATAAAAGAAATCAGCTGCAGGGATGCTCACATGAACAGTTTACGTTAATCATTCACGAATAAAGTTAACTGAAATTATGCACTTTTTTTTTTATTTTTATTTTTTACTGTTTTTAACTGTTTACCATTGGTGTCAGTTAAACGGTTCCTTTTTTTTAAAAGTTTTGCTATAAGTGCAACGCATATTAGTATAACCAGCAAACCAACCTTTTTTTTTTTTCATTTGGAAAATTAATAAAAAAATTGCCTATATAGCCTAATCTATGAATCAAACAAATCTATTGATTTAGGCTACTTGTATAATAACTCACACCATACCAAGGCTTTTATTTTCCAGCTATGTAAACTATTAAAACATTAAGCAAATTAATGCAATACTACATGTTATAAAAACCAGAATCATTATACTGTATGCTATAGTTTTTTTTTCTCCTCCTATAACCTTTTAAAAAAGTCTACATATGCACCTAGTTGTTTTCACCTATAATGCGCAGTGCACGTATGAACTGTGAGTGAAATGGAGGAAATGAAAGCTCAGAAGCTCTGAGGTAAAACTGAAGCTAAAACGTTCTCTTAAAAAGTTCAAGTTTTGTGATATAAGAATTAATCAACTATTAATTAATTAAATGCATATTTTCCATGGAGGGATAGATTTGAGGTAGCCTGTTTGTTTGTTTTATTTATAT
>CAIGQQ010037238.1:39732-50324 GCA_903798035.1 Danio albolineatus | reverse complement strand
CCCCTTACAGTAATAAAGACTACTATTTAGGTTGTGCTTTTTTTTTTTCACCGAAGTGAATTACTCATAAACTTTGACTTGAATCATAGCGACAGCAGTTTTTACACTAATAAAGAATACTTTTTAGTTTATTTCATTTTATATATACATTTTCTTCACATTTTACTCTTATATTCATACTTTGGTATATTGAACTTCATCTTTAATTATTATTTAATACTATTTTATCATATCTGTGAATTTAGTTTGTGTTTTTCTCTTCACTGAAGCGAATTACTCATAAACTTTGACTTGAATCATGCCAACAGCAGTTTTTACAGTAATAAAGAATACTGTTTAGCTAGTTTATTTATATTTTGTCTTCATATTTTACTCTTATATTCAAATTGGATATATTGAACTCTCACTTTAATTATTTAATGCTACTTTGATCATATCTGTGAATTCTGTTTGTATTTTTGTCCTCGCTAAAGCTAATCAATGATATACTTTGAGTTGAATCATGCCAACAGCCCCCTTTTTTTCTTCTTTTCTTTTAATACAGGGACAACATGACATGTTGTGCCAGAGTTAGCTATAGAGCTAATTTACTTGTAGTCCCTGGGAAGGAAGTTGTAACAAATTTAACAATAAAAAATAATACAATGTAAATTTACAATACAATACATCATTGTCAATAAAATCAAATTGAATCAGTGGTTGCATATTTGATTTTGTTTAAGCTAAATTTTAAGAAGAGTTTTAAAATGATTAAAAGTGGTATTTTATTCCATCTTTCTGCTGCTCTGACTGAAAAAACTGATTGTCCATAAGCAGTTCTCTTAAGTTTAACTGAAAAATCACCCCTAGCTGATGACCTCGTCTGTCTTATATTGTCCTTGCAGACAATTACACATTGTTTGAGGGGTGGGGGTGCAAGATCATTAAATATTTTAAACATTAAACACACATCAGCATAAAATAAGAGACTGTCGAATGTCAGTAATTTACGTCGTGTAATACAGTTACAATAATGATAGCTCCTTGTTTTTTTGGCTAAATGTTTTACAGTTTGTTTATAGATAATATACAATAGTTTTAATGTTGTAATGTTCATGTGGGACCAGCTTGTGGCACAATAAGATAAATGATAAACTTTTACAGTAATAAAGAATACTGTTTAGTTAGTTTATTTCTTTTTGTATATATTTTTCTTCACATTTTAATCTTATATTCATAATTTGATATACTGAACTTCATCTTTAATTATTATTTAATGCTATTTTATCATATCTGTGAATTTAGTTTGTGCTTTTCTCTTCAATGAAGCGAATTACTCATAAACTTTGGCTTGAATCATGCCAACAGTACTTGGTATCCCTTATAAACAATAGTATTTGGTTAGTTTATTTATCTTTTTCTTCATATTTTACCTTTATATTCATACTTTGATACATATCATTTTTTTGAATTATCATTTAATGCCACTTTGATCATGTCTGTGAATTTTTTATGAGCTTTGCTCTTCAACAAAGCAAATTACTCATAACATCGCCTTGAACCATACCAACAGCATTTTTACAGTAATAAAGAATACTATTTAGTTACTTTATTTCTTTTTATATATGTTTTTCTTCACATTTTACTCTCATACTGATTATTCAATTAATTGAACTTCATCTATAATTATTATTTAATACTATTTTCATCATTATTGTGAATTTAGTTTGTGCTTTTCTCTTCACTGAAGCGAATTGCTCATAAACTTTGACTTGAATCATGCCAACAGCAGTTTTTACAGTAATAAAGAATACTATTTAGTTCATTTCTATGTTTTCTTCACATTTTTCTCTTATATTTATACTTAAATTTATTCAGCTTCATCTTGAATTATTATTTAATACTATTTTGATCATATCTGTGAAATTAGTGAGTGCTTTTCTGTTCAGTAAAACTAATTACTCATAACATCGCCTTGAATCATGCCACAGCATTTTTACAGTAATAAAGAATACTATTTAGTTACTTTATTTCTTTTTATATATATTTTTCTTCACATTTTACTCTTATATTGATCCTTCGATTCACTGAACTTCATCTTTAATTATTAATTAATACTATTTTGATCATTTCTGTGAATTTTGTATGGGCTTTCCTCTTCAATAAAGCAAATTACTCATAAAATTGGCTTGAATCACACTAACAGCATTTTTACAGTAATAAAGACTATTTAGTTACTTTATTTCTTTTTATATATTTTTTTCTTCACATTTTACTCTTATATTGATCCTTCGATTCACTGAACTTCATCTTTAATTGTTATTTAATACTATTTTGATAATTTCTGTGAATTTTGTTTGTGCTTTTCTCTTCACTGAAGCGTACTACTCATAAACTTTGACTTGAATCACACCAACAGCACTTTTAACAGTAATAAAAAATGCTATTCAGCTAGTTTATATATCTTTTTTCCCACATTTTGCTCTTATATTCACACTCCCATATACTGATCTTCATCTTTAATTATTATTTAATGCTACTTTGATCATATCTGTAAATTTTGTCAGTGCTTTTCTCTTCAGTGAAGCGAATTACTCATAAAATTGCCTTGAATCATCCCAACAGCACTTTTTACAGTAATAAAGAATACTATTTAGTTAGCTTATTTCTTTTTATATTTTTTTTCTTCACATTTTACTCTTATATTCATACTTTGGTATATTGAACTTCATCTTTAATTATTATTTAATACTATTTTATTATATCTGTGAATTTAGTTTGTGCTTTTCTTTTCACTGAAGTGAATTACTCATAACATCGCCTTGAATCATACCAACAGCATTTTTACAGTAATAAAGAATGCTATTTAGTTACTTTATGTCTTTTTATATATAATTTTCTTCACATTTTACTCTCAAATTGATCCTTCGATTCATTTAACGTCATCTTTATTTAGTATTTAGTACTATTTTGATCATATCTGTGAATTTTGTTTGTGCTTTTCTCTTCACTGAAGCGAATCATTTATAAACTTTGATGTGAATCATACCAACAGCATTTTTACAGTAATAAAGAATACTATTTAGTTATTTTATTTATTTTTATATATAATTTTCTTCACATTTTACTCTCATATTGATCCTTAGATTCATTTAACGTCATCTTTATTTAGTATTTAGTACTATTTTGATCATATCTGTGAATTTTGTTAGTGCTTTTCTCTTCAATGAAGTGAAGTACTCATAAACTTTGACGTGAATCATGCCAACAGCAGTTTTTATAGTAATAAAGAATACTATTTAGTTACTTTATTTCTTTTTATATATATTTTCTTCACATTTTACTCTTATATTGATCCTTCGATTCATTGAACTTAATCTTTAATTATTAATTAATACTATTTTTATCATATCTGTGAATTTTGTATAGGCTTTCCTCTTCGATAAAGCGAATTACTCATAACATCGCCTTGAATCATGCCAACAGCAGTTTTTACATTAATAAAGAATACTATTTAGCTAGTTTATTTCTTTTTACATTTCTTTTCTTTACATTTTACTCTTATATTCATACTTCAATACATAGAACTTCATTTATAATTATTATTTAATACTATTTTGATCATATCTGTGAGTTTAGTTTGTGCTTTTCTCTTCAGTGAAGTGAATTACTCATAACATCGCCTTGAATCATGCCAACAGCAGTTTTACAGTAATAAAGAATACTGTTTAGTTCATTTCTATGTTTTCTTCACATTTTACTCTTGTATTTATACTTCAATATATTCAACTTCATCTATAACTATTATTTAATGCTACTTTGATCATATCTGTGAATTTACTTTGTGCTTTTCTCTTCACAGAAGCGAATTACTCATAAACTTTGACTTGATTCATGCCAACAGCACTCTTAGGCTTTGACTGAACGTAGCAGGAATTCTCGACAACAAACAACTTAATGACAAACCATGTGCATCAGCATCATTTGAAAGAGATAAACAGCATTTTATGACTCCAGATGCTCGTCCGCACGGGGAAAACCAGCGCACAACGCGACTCTGCTTTACAGTTCCCCTCAGTTTTTCCCTGACACACGCGAGTTTAGTAACTGTAACAGAACACAACGTGACGTCAAGCGAGATGAAACGCAAATAGTTACAATGTAACAAAGTGACGTCTGTCCCGTTCAGTGAAAGTGTTACTTTGTATCGCTTGTCTTTCCCGTTAGCTCATTGGCTACAGTAGTTAGCCTCTCTCCCTCTTATATTTTTCCGCTATGTTTGCGTTTCTCTCTCTCCAAAACAAACATGTGGGAATGCGTGCGTCTTACCTAGGTCGTCCATGTTCGCGCGCTTCCAGAAGGACTCTGCTCCTAATCCGAATCTGGAGGGTAGTATGTGGAGCTGCTTTTTCTGAGGACAAGTCTGTGCTGAAGTTTGTCCTGCTGTTGTAGACGCTGGTCTGTGTGGCTGGACCTTACTGGACCCCCTAAACACCACAGAACAGAGGAACTCACTTCACTACAGCGGCTCCTGCTGGACGAACAGCGCAACACCATCCATTAAGACATACATTACATTTCTGACTTTTGCTGTGGGGTGTGTTTTTATTCTGGACGTTTCTGTGTAACCAGAGGAAGCGTTTGTAATTTACTCAGTGGTGTAAAGTAACTAATTATAAATATTCTGCACTACTGTAATTGAGTAGTTTTTCTCAGGAATTGTAATTTACTGAGTAGTTTTATAAATATGGACTTTTACTTTCCCTTGAGGACATGTTTAGTGCAGTATCGGTGATTTTACTCCACTACTTTCCTTCAACCTGCAGTCACTACTTTATTTCTGTCTTGTCTGTGGTCATTGTCTAAAGTAGAAAGATCAGTCCTGTGATTCCTGTCCAATTAAATCACACATAGAAAGTAAATCACATCATACTGAACAACCTCAAGACATGGGCGCTTTATAAATGCAGCAAACCTTTGGGAAACATTAAAAATGTCCAAGAAGATGTTCAAAATCTGCACACGCAATGATCCAGAGACTGTTTATAGACTGCATGTCACTGAAAATGATGGATGTCGACTGTATGATGACTGAAATCACCAAACAGCCTTAAACAATCACTAAATGGAACAGATGAAAATGGAAGGAAGGGCCAAATAAAAGGAAGGACCGAACAAGGAATGGAAGGAAGGATCGAAGGACCAAATAAATGAAGGAAAGATTCAAGGAAGGACGGAACAAACTACGGAGGGAAAGAAGAAACGAGCCAATGAATGAACAAAGGACCTAATGAAGGAACAAAAATATGAAAGAATGAGCGAACAAATGAAGGGAGGAAAGAAAAAAGAATTCAAGGAAGGACTGAACAAACTAAGGAAGGAAGAAAGGAACGAACAAACGAATGAATGAACAAAAGGACCTAATGTAAGAAGGAACAAAAATATGAACGAACGAACGAAGGAAGGAGGGAACAAACTAATGAATGAAGGAGAGAACAAACAAATAATTGAAGGAAGGTTGGAAGGAACAAATGAAAATAGGAAGATCCCTAAATACACTACATGTTGTTTGTGCAGGGATGTGTGAACGTAACATTCTGTAAACGCATCAACTTTTCTACAGTGTAATACTCACTACTCTTGAGTACTTCTAAAAGGTCTACTCTTTACTCATACTTTGAGTAATATTTACTACAGATACTTTTACTCTACTTGCACTACATTTTTGGGCAAGTAATGCTACTTTTACTTGAGTATGATTTTTCAGTACTCTGTCCACCACTAAATTTAGGTACTCACCGGCCACTTTATTAGGTACGCTTGTCCAACTGCTCGTTAACACAAATTTTTAGGCATGTAGACATGGTCAAGACACTGCTGCAGTTCTCACCGAGCATTAGAATAGGGAAGAAAGGTGATTTAATGGTGCCAGACAGGCTGTTCTGAGTATTTCAGAAACTGCTAATCTACTGGGAGTTTCACGCACAATCATCTCTAGGGTTTACAGAGAAAAGTCTGAAAAAGAGAAAATATCCAGTTAGCGGCAGCTTGGCGATATTCGGATGGTGGGGTCAGAATTTGGCATACCCAAAATGAAAACATGGATCCATCCTGCCTTGTACCAACGGATCAGGCTGGTGGTGGTGGTGTAATGGTGTGGGGATATTTTCTTGGCACACTCTGATCCCATTAGTACCAACTGAGCATCGTGTCAACACCACAGCCTACCTGAGTATTGTTGCTGATCATGTCCATCCCTTTATGACAGTGTCCCCATCTTCTGATGGCTACTTCCAGCAGGATAACACACCATGTCATAAAGCGTGAATCATCTCAGGCTGGTTTCTTGAACATAACAATGAATTCACTGTACTCAAATGGCCTCCACAGTCACCAGATCTCAATCCAATAGAGCTCCTTTGGGATGTGGTGGAACGGGAGATTCGCATCATGGATGTGCAGCCGACAAATCTGCAGCAACTGCGTGATGCTATCATGTCAATATGGACCAAAATCTCTGAGGAATATTTACAGTACCTTGTTGAATCTATGCCACAGAGGATTAAGGCAGTTCTGAAGGCAAAATGGGGTCCAAATCGTCACTAGTAAAAGGTACCTAAAAAAGTGGCCAGTGAGTGTGTATATGCATATTAATAGTAGCAGTTTTGTATGGAAGCCTGTCCCCGCCACTGAATTAACAATAATAAAAATATTATTGTGACTTTTTGAGTTAGAATTCTGAGATAAAAAGTCACAATAACTTTTTTTATTTATATGGCGGAAACAGGTAACCATAGTTTTGGAGCCGCTGGTTTATAGTATAAAATATCTCACTGTGTTGAAGGGATAGTTTGTTCAAAAATGTAAATTCTGTCACCATTTACTCTCCTTTTATTTGTTTCAATCCTTAATGATTTTCTTTCTTCTGTTGAACACAAAAGAAGATGTTTTGAAAAATGTTAGTAACCTCTAACCATTGACTTCCATAGTATTTGTTTTGCCTTCTATGGAAGTCAATGGTTACAGATTTAGAGTATAAAAATATCTCAGTGATAGAGTGGTTAAAGTAATAGTTCACCCAAAAATTTTAATCCTATCACCTTTTACTCACCCTTTGCTTGTTTAAATCCTTTATCATTTTTTATCTTCGGTTGAACACAAAAGAAGGAGACTGTTAGGAGCCTGCAACCACTGACTTCAATAGTATTTGTTTTCCACTCTATAGAAGTCAATGGTTACACGTTTAGAGTATAAAAATATCTCAAGTTTTAAAGGGTTCTCGAAATATCTATATATAATATCTCGAGTTTGGGCGCCACGGTGGCGTAGTGAGTAGCACGTTCGCCTCACAGCAAGAAGGTCGCTGGTTCGAGCCTCGGATGGGTCAGCTGGCATTTCTGTGTGGAGTTTGCATGTTCTCCCCGTGGTTGCGTGGGTTTCCTCCGGGTGCTCCGGTTTCCCCCACAAGTCCAAAGACATGCGGTACAGGTGAATTGAATAAGCTAAATTGTCCGTAGTGTATGAGTGTGAATGAGTGTGTATGGATGTTTCCCAGAGATGGGTTGCAGCTGGAAAGGCATCCACTGCGTAAAAAATATGCTAAATAAGTTGGCAGTTCATTCCGCTGTGGCGACCCCAGATTAATAAAGGGAAAAAAATGAATGAATATCTCGAGTTTTAAAGGGATGGTTCACCCAAAATTTTTAATTCTGTCATCTTCTACTTAACTTTTATTTGTTTCAAATCTTTTATGAATTTGTTTCTTCTGTTGAAAAAAGATGTTTTGAAAAATTCTAGGAACCTGTAACCATTGACTTCCATAGTATTTATTTTTTTTCCTTTTATGCAAGTCAATGGTTACAGATTTTCCGCATTCCTCAAAATATCTTCCTTTTTGTTCAACAGAACAAAGAAACACACTTTGGTTTTCAGTTTTGGGTGAACTATCGACTTTATTAAACACATCTGTTACTTTGATCAGGACTTACTTTTTTTTGCATTGTATACATTTTTGCAAAACAATTCCAATCCATCTGAAAAGGACTGTAATATATGCATATTATATATATATGAACACGACTTACAATGTTTCCGGAACAATAATGAATTTTTCTTCAACATAAAAAAAATGTCATGTCACAAACAGATGAACATTACAAAGCTTTAGTAACACTTCATGACAAGGTTGCTAAAATATTCATGCATAAACTAATAGGAATTAACATTAAATCTAATGCTAAAATAAAATAAAACCCTTTTCTAAACAGTTACCAGAACTTTAACTCTCAGTATAAACAATAACAAATAACTAAAAACCAAAAATACAAATAAATGGGTGGATGCGGTTTAAATAATAATAATATAGTAATAATAATAATAACTAAGTATTTGAAATATTCTCCTAATGTGAATGCTATGCAAGCTGATAAAGCAAGCTGATTCATGTTTGCTTAAAAACAAGTGTATCTGGTTTTTATTGTAGAATTAGTTCCTGTTAGGCAGATGAACGTGTGTGTATATATATGTATATATATATATAGGCGCCACGGTGGCGTAGTGAGTAGCACGTTCGCCTCACAGCAAGAACGTCACTGGTTCGAGCCTCGGCTGGGTCAGTTGGCATTTCTGTGTGGAGTTTGCATGTTCTCCCCGTGGTTGCGTGGGTTTCCTCCGGGTGCTCCGGTTTCCCCCACAGTCCAAAGACATGCGGTACAGGTGAATTGAGTGAGCTAAATTATCCGTAGTGTATGAGTGTGAATGAGTGTGTATGGATGTTTCCCAGAGATGGGTTGCAGCTGGAAGGGCATCCGCTGCGTAAAACGAATGCTGGATAAGTTGGCGGTTCATTCCGCTGTGGCGACCCCAGATTAATAAAGGGACTAAGCCGAAAAGAAAATGATATGATATGTAATGTTGGGCGCCACGGTGGCGTAGTGAGTAGCACGTTTGCCTCACAGCAAGAAGGTCGCTGGTTCGAGCCCCGGCTGGGTCAGTTGGCATTTCTGTGTGGAGTTTGCATGTTCTCCCCGTGGTTGCGTGGGTTTCCTCCGGGTGCTCCGGTTTACCCGCAAGTCCAAAGATATGTGGTACAGGTGAATTGGGTGAGCTAAATTATCTGTAGTGTATGAGTGTGTATGGATGTTTCCCAGAGATGGGTTGCGGCTGAAAGGACATCCGATGCGCAAAACATGCTGGATAAGTTGGCGGTTCATTCCGCTGTGGCGACCCCAGATTAATAAAGGGACTAAGCCGAAAAGAAAATGATATGATATGTTAATATGTTATCCCTTATTATGGTGGGTGTTATCCCTTATTTTCACATCCCAATGTTGACAGGTATGATGTTACCCAGTGATGATTTGCAGCTGAAAGGACATCCGATGCGCAAAACATGCTGGATAAGTTGGTGGTTCATTCCGCTGTAGTGATCCCTGATTATTAAAGGGACTAAGCTTAAAAGAAAATGAATGAATGAATGAACATGACTTGCATTGTTTCAAAAACAATAATAGGCCTTTTTTCCTTCTCATGCTGTAGAAGCAACGTCTTTAAATACAGACAAATAACAGGAAACAATTAAAAATGACAAGTAACTTTATTGTCTTGATGCCGTTTAAATAAATTAAAATCATTTCTCCTACTGTGAACGTGCTGCAGGCTGAACAGTTAGTTCCTCTAGGCAGATTGATTGACGTGTGAGGTCTCCATTCCTTGCAGCTGAAATGCAATAATCAACTGACAGACTTTGAATAAAACAAATACCTTCATCCCACACTCAACTCAAAGGTGGTTTCATATCAAAAGTCTACAGCCTTCAGCTTTTTCTCCTCCTGCTCGGTCAGAGGCTCCTGAGCCAGGATTTTACCATGCAGCCGGTGATGTTTCCCGATTCCCAGTTTGGGCAAACCTCGATTCAGGCCCTCCAGCAGAACGCAGGACTTACACAGGGCCTGACTGGAGATGTATCCGCAGCGTGAACATGTTCCCTGCACTGGCATCTTCACGCCCTCCTTCACGGAGAGCGTCTCCCCGGAGTGGATGACGTCTATGATGGCGCTGGGCCTGACGGACTCCAGGTCTTTGAGGAAAGCGCGAGCGTGACCCCGGTAGGCGTTGGGTGAGTAGATGCACTCGGTGGAGAAGTAATCCAGCTTCTTGAAGTAGGCGTAGAGGACGATTTCTTTCTCGTAGGCGTATTTCAGAGGTTTGCAGCGTGGGATGGCACCGTCTCCTTCGCTGGAGGTGCTGATGGCGGTGCAGCGGCGAAGACGAGCGATGTCTCCACGCAGAACGTTCATCAGCACCGTTTCCGCCACGTCATCTGCATTATGACCTGCTCAGACAAAACAAACCTCAGTTTACACTGAACAAAAATATATATAGTAACGTATTTTATGATATTGATTTTGATGTTTAAAAGTCTTTACCTTACAAATTTGCCCAATGACTTTGTGTGTATATGTACTCAGGTCAAGTCAGTCATAATAAAGATCATTTTTTGATATAAACTGTGATGTTTTCAACATTTTTTAAATAGAAAATTGTATTTTGTATAAAATGTTTGTGTAATATATATATATATATATATATATATATATATATATATATATATA
>CAIGQQ010037238.1:26136-39632 GCA_903798035.1 Danio albolineatus | reverse complement strand
ATATATATATATATATATATATAGATAGATAGATAGATAGATAGATGTACACAAACCAGACACTTTATCAGCTTCTCATAATGTCATAAATAAACACAAAATGAGGAAAAACCACAAAAATGTTCACTGTTTTTAGAGAACTCCTTTCAATTGGCTGTCGATGGGCCTGATATAAGAAACCACCTGCCTAATTAATTCTGACACAAGCATAGAGACAGACGGGAAACATAGGGAAAGTATGTATTTTGCATATATGATTTTCTATCATATATAACTTTTAGGCATAGGCCGGTATAAGATTCTGACGGTATGATAACCTTGGATAAAAATATCACAGTTTGTCGGTATTGTGCTAACTGCTCTAAAATATACTCTATTTAAATGTCTGGCTAAAAAACAAAACCTTTTTCCCCTTTGAACACAATATATTTTATTTTGAGAAACATTTAGAATATTTTGTGGCAGTAAACATGTCAGGCTAAATAATTCAAGTGAATCACTGACTTCTGCGGTATTCATTTGTTTTAAAAACACAGATGTCTTAAAGAGGTATTTACAATTTACCCCTAAAAAAATAAGAAATAAATGTGAATAAAAAAAACACCCATACCTTAGGAATGGTATGGAAAATCTTGGCGGTATGAAAACCCTGACTTTTCCAAACCGTGGTATACCTTAAAAATGGTTATCGTCCCATGCCTACTAACTATTACCATCACATACAAATAATTGCATAGAATTTATAATAGTCAACTATTATAAATTAGCCTATATGCATTTATATATACACTAACCGGTCATTTTATTAGGTACACCTGTCTAACTGCTCATTAAAGCACATTTCTAATCAGCCAATCACATGGCAACAACCCAATGAATTTAGGCATGTAGACATGGTCAAGACAAACTGCTGCAGTTCACAGCGAGCATCAGAATGGGGAAGAAAGATGATTTAAGTTACTTTGAATGTGGCATGGTTGTTGGCGCCAGACAGATAGCTCTGAGTATTTCAAAAACTGCTGATCTACTGGGATTTTCACGCACAACCATCTCTAGGGTTTTTCATGGTCTGAAAAAGAGAAAATATCAAGTGAGCGGCGGTTCTGTGGACACAAATGCCTTGTTGATGTCAGAGGAGAATGGCCAGACTGGTTCCAGCTGATAGAAAGGCAACAGTAACTCAAATAACCACTCGTTACAACCGAGGTCTGCAGAAGAGCATCTCTGACCGCACAACACGTCCAACCTTGAGGCAGATGGGCTACAGCAGCAGAAGACCACACCGGGTGCCGCTCCTGTCAGCTTAGAACAGGAAATTGAGGCTACAATTCACACAGCAAATGACATTTGTCTCTTCCGCTTTTTGGCTGATCCAAAAAATTGTCCGATCTGTTACTAGAAACCATAACGTGATCCGAACTGTCAGATTTGTGATCTGTTACAAAACTAAAGCCTGGTTTATACTTTAGCGTCAAGTGATCAGCGTGACCCACGGTGCATCCAATGTGTGTTGTCATGCATTTATACTTCTGTGCGCTGTAAGTTCTGCTCTACAATAACACTTCCCAAACGCTAGTAGCTGGCAGTAGGTGTTTATGTTCCTGTGTCGAGTTTCTTCACTGGTGTATGTTATTTCTGAACACTACCTTTATGTACAAGTGGCTCAAACTTGCTCATTTTGAGGCAGGAACCGGCGGACATGCAACAACTTTAATCATAAGGTGAACACAAAACAAAAGTTTCCATCTAGAGCTCTTCACGGGACTCGACACTTGTAAATACTCGCTCCATCTGGCTCGTGCAACTGTAACCTCCAGCCACACTCGGCAGCGCGACCAAGCCGAACAATCACAGAGCTTGCTCTACGCGTCGATTCGATGTGTAGTTACATTTTTTGAAAGGTCAGCAACAGCCACGGCGGCTACACGCAGGCTGTGCCGGAGCATACGCATGCCCTTGACGCAGAAGTATAAATCAGCCTTAGCGTAGGCTCACAAAAAACAGAAACTAGGGCATTTAGTCATGTAACCCACCTGTGCATATCTTATCGACGTTCAGCATCATGGCTCCTCTGTCCAGCGCCTGTCTGCGAAACACACCGCAGAATGTACAGTTATTCTTCAAGCCCACCTGCTTCACAATGGCATCCATAGTCCATCCGTACAGCTCTTCATAAGACACGATCTTCAGCGGCAGCTCATACTGCTGCTGGTTCCTCTTCACCGTCTCCAGAGAGTCATCTCTATATCCCGTGATGCCTTCATCCACCGACAGCAGCAGAAGCTTCAGGCCGTAATCATAGCGTTCGTTCAGCAACTTCATCACATGGGCCAGAACTGTAGAATCTTTTCCACCTGACGCTCCGATGGCCACAGTCTCTCCACGATTAAAGAGTCCAGCGGACAAGATGGTTTGATGAATCTCCTCCTCGAATGCCCAGAAGAAGCAGTCTTTACAGAGAGAGTGGCCGGTCTTGGGCCGTTTCAGCACGGCTCGTTTCTGCACACAGTTACTGCACTGGACCGGCATGATGACCAACTGCAAAACAGTACACAGGAGGATTGTCAGTATTAAAACTAGGGCTGCACAGTATCTGCCATTTTGAGTCGGAATAATATTTGACCAGGAGTTATAGTTAAAAGTTCCCATGAAATTAAAATAAAGTTTTCTAGACATATCAGTATTATTCGTTTTTAAGAAATCTATAATTTAGTGTGCCTCAAAACATTGACAAAATCCACGTTCATAACATATAAAACTCATACAAACATGTAAAGTTTGTAGTTTGTCACTTCCGCCTAAATGATTCAACAGTTTTGTTCATGTCACCTCATGCTTCAGTATCTCTTAACATCATAACCAATCAAATACTAGAAGTGACAGGCCCCGCCCCCTTTAAGACACTTCTCATTTGCATTTGATGCGTTTGAGCTCTAGCTATGTTTCCATCCAGCTATTTTTATTCGTATTTGGGATCTGCGCTTTAAAAAACGGTTGATGTAAACGCCATGATGCGCATAAATATTGAAAATGCACATAAAAAATGTATGCACATAATTGAGTAGGATAAACTTTTTATTCGATAAGTAAAGATGCACATAAACTGCGATGGAAACACTTTCACCGCATAAATTCCAGTATGCGCATTAAATAAAGGTCATGTGATTTAGTTATAAGACCAGCAGGCTGAGCACATCGTAAAACATCTGAAATGTTGTTTTGGTCATTCTAAAGCACCTCACTGTTTCAGTAGTTGTGTTATTATATTATTAACGACCTCCAGAATCAAGAGCGTCTGTGCTCCGCGTCTGACACCTTCAAACGCCACCGCACATTCACTGCGTGTCAGGATTGCCTTCTGAAATACATTCAGGATTGCCTTCAAAAATACATTAAAATGAAAATCACTCTCATTTTCAGAACCTATTAGATTAGGTCAAGTTTTATCAATCCCAAAATGAAGTTTGAAGTGACTATTGAAGATTAGCACATTGCGATATTGATGCTGAAATTATATATCGTGCAGTTAAAATATATATATTGTGGTAAATTCATATTGTAATTAAAATGTTAAAAATAGGTATATTTTGTGTATTTACCCTACATTTTGGCACTACTTTGCTTTTTTCTACGTATTACAATAAAGTTAGATATTCTATTAGTTTAATTGCTTTAATCACTAATTACTATTTAATACTGTCTATTTGTTGTGTACAATAAAGCAAACTCAACCTCATGCAATTGAGAAAAAAAGATGGTTTAATATTTGACATTCGGACTTTCTCATTAATAATATAATTTTAGACAAGTATTTCTTGCCAATTCTAAATGGTAAAACTATACAAGCAGCCAATGACTATCAAAGTACAACATTGTTCACAGTCATACAGTGCTAATGTTGTTTTCAAGTTATATTTACGTGTGATTTCAGACTGAATTTTGAAAGTACCATTGTAAACAATATAGGGAGCATGTCATAAGTCGTCACTGAATGAATGTGAGAATATAATACCAACATTACCTCGACCCTCATGAATTTTAGTTTAAGAATGAGGTTAAGTTGGTTTTATATTCGCAATTATGACATGTTCTTTATGTTGTTTCCCATGGTACTTTGAATATTAGGTCTGAAATCACATGCAGGAATGATTTGAAAACAACATCAGCACTATTTATACGACTATGAACAATGTTGTACTTTGACAGTCATTTGCTGCTAATATGATTTCACTATATTTAGACTTTTGCAAATACGTTATTAAAATTATACAGTAATGACCTGGCCCACAGCACTATAGCCAGGTGCATCATGGGTAATGGGTTATTTTATGTGTTATGTTAGTAAAATACATGGGTTGTTTCGTTATAAACTTTGTTTGTTTATGTTTAAGTTGGCTTCTGGGTTTTAAGCCCAATATTTCTTTGGTTTATAAAATACTGGTCATTACCATCAACTAAGATGGTGTGTAAAGGAAGCACCCCAGTGAAATGGTCCCATTTAGGGCTGTTCATGTTTAAAGCTCAGAATAAAAAGGTTAACCCGACAGTGCAATGTCTTACCTGCATATTTTGCTGCTAACAGAGACACTCAGGGTTGTGCAGTGTTTGGGACAGCAGTGTTTTTCTTGCTAGTTATGCACCATAAATGCCAGCACACTGCTGACTGTTGAATGTTGACTGTTAAATGTAGTTTATTCTGATCAATTTTTTTATTGATTTATATGAATAACATGATATATTAAATATTTGTTATTTTCTTATACTTTAAATTTTATTTCTGTTTATTTAAAGCACTTTGAATTGCTGCTGTGTATGAAATGTGCTATATAAATAAACTTGCCTTGCCTAATAATGTGATATATTGAATAATATATAATATTTTTATTTTGTTTAATTATTATATATATAAATATCATCTTTCTTTTTTTTACTACTACTATTTACTGTTTTTTATTATATATGTGTGTGTTTTATGTACTTTTTATGTAAACTTTATAAATGCTATGGCAATACATTTATAATGCCAATAAATTATTGAATTAAACAGTTTAGCTCGGTTATTTTAGCTCCAGTTGCCCACATACAGCAATTATTACAATATTATTAAGCAGAAAGTCCGAATTTATGAATATAAAACCAACTTTGGCTCGATTAGTTCAAGGGTTTGTCCGTTTCTTATAGTTGAATAAATATGTGTAACAATAACAGGTTAAAGAACTGTCAGAAACTGTAAAGGATTTCAGAAGTTCAAAGTATACTAACAAAACAAACACAATCAGACATTATTAAACAAAAAGAGGGATAAAATATTAGATATTACTTAGTGTATGAACTGTTAAAACTTAAAAGACAAACCTGGAGAAGTTCCTGAGGGGTACGTCAATTCATTTAAACCGGAGTGAAGATGTAAACAATGACGTGTTCAAGAAAATAAAAGGCTAAACCCGGGTTATAAAACACAGCTTATGGGCTTAACGACAAATTAAAACACCGTATGTGAATATAAAATACATTTAATCACGATCATCTCTGGCCATATTCCTAAACACGTTTTTTTTCAAGCGCGTCACTGACGTTACACACATCACAAACATGTCTTCCTGTTTGAGCCCATTTGAGTTTTCGCGCCCTCTTGTGTTCTGGCGAGTATATATTTTGTGTTTACTTGTTTATTTATTAGCATTATGCTTGTGTGGTAGCGGTTTAGTATTTAAAACGTATTTTTCATTAGGCGTACAACACGATTACACATATAAATATGTTAAGTCAACTGCTAACATTCTCGTCTTAGACTATTGTTTTTTAAAAATGTACATACCTTATTTTGTCTAAATAATAAATTAAGCAGCAATTAATTATAATTGTAAAATAATATGACACTTACGAATATATTGTTACCAGTTTTTACTTCAAACCACATTGCTAAACTAGTATATTAGCTCATTTGTAGTAGCAGCTGTAGAACAAATGCTAAATGCTAAAAACAGGGCTAGTTTCCAGTAGGGCAGTGGTTCTCAAACTTTATTTACCAAGTACCACCTTAGAAAAAAATGTCTCTCCAAGTACCACCATAATGACCAGTAATAAAATACAGTAGCATTGTTGGCTTGATTAAGCAGCTACAGCTATGCACAGTACAAAAACGTGGCAGATTAACTCTTATTATTATGAATATTTATTATTGTCAACCACTTTTAACATTCTAAATAGTTGGAACATTAACACTGTATTGTGCTTTAAAGGTCAAAAATAAATAAAACTTCAACATTTAAATTAAAATGTGTTTTTGAAGTTAATTAAAAATGTCACTGTTCTTAAAGAGTCAAAAGAAAACTAAATAGGATTATCATTAAGTAGCCTATTCGTCAAGTTCCTTGGACCTCATAAATAGAGCCTATATGTCATCATAATCATATATAAACTCTTTTTGAAATATATGTTGCATGTATACAGATGTCTCTAGTTCAATTAGTCTCTTTTACTGCCGTTCTTAACGCCGCCTCTGTGGAATTTACGTGACTGATATTAACTTATTTGTCTTTAAAATCTAAACATTAACTTGTATTTTAAATATATGAACTGGATTTACATATTTAAATTAGAAATTAGATATGCGTACTATAGGCTTTGTGTGTCAGAAAAGCAAGTGATTAAACTATACCTGTCAACATTGTGATATATAAATGCGAGATACACCCCCAACAACCGTTACAAATATAGGGAGGAAATTTGCTTCAATTGATAGAATGCATAACAAACATTAGAAAATTGAAAACAAAATAAAAGGTTTAGCCTATTAAAATCAAACATGTCAAAGGGTTAAAAGTGTTTCTTTTTTTAACTTTAATTATTCAGGGATTCCTCCGCGTACCACTAGAAGGAAGCCTGCGTACCACTAGTGGTACACGTACCACAGTTTGAGAACCACTGCAGTAGGGGATAGACTGGTAACAGACTATTACTATTAGTGTGTGTATCTTTATCTTAATTGATGTTTGTAAATATTTAGTTAATTATTTGTATTATAGAAAAAGAATAAACCAACATCAGAAAATGGGGCGACACGGTAGCTCAATGGTTAGCACTGTCGCCTCACAGCAGGAAGGTTGCTGGTTTGACTCAGTTGGCATTTCTGTGTGGAGTTTGCATGTTCTCCCCGTCTTGGTTCTCTCTGGTTTCTCCCACAGTCCAAACACATGCACTATAGGTGAATTTAAAAAACGAAATTGGCCGTAGTGTATGAGTGTTTGCCAGTACTGGTTTATAGCTAGAAGGGCATCCGCTGTGTAAAACATATGCTGGATAAGTTGGTGGTTCATTCCACTGTGGTGACCGCTGATGAATAAAGGGACTAAGCCAAAGGAAAGTTAATGAATCAACCAACAACAACAACAAATGACAGAAATTTATATTAAGAAACATCTATAGCTCAACAGCAAATGGACTTGCGGATTAAATTATACACCATAACAACTCAAAATTGCAAGTAAATATCACAAATATGTGGTAAGTATAACATATTATATTAAATATTATTTTTTAAAATAACAATTTCTTTCTTTTTTAAAACATACTCTAATACACAGGTCTCAAACTCGATTCCTGGAGGGCCGCAGCTCTGCAGTTTTGCTTTAACCCTAATCAAACACAGCTGATCCAACTAATCAAGACTACTAGAGACTATTAATCAGGTGTGACTTGCTGTGCGTTCACACCGAAAGCAGCAAGAGCGCCATAGTCACTGGAAGTTATTTATTTCCAATGGGAGCCGGCAAGGAGCAGCGTGGCGTGTTTTCCTCGGTTTGGGTGTCGAGGAGAGTTAAAATCAAGTCATGCTGCTCTATGACGCGATTCGGTGGGGTAAAGTCTAGATTGGGTATGTGGCTGGACGGAAGTGCAATATGCACATCAATATAGCGGCATTTTTTTTATGACACTGTATAACAATAATTAATATTTTACAGTACTGTGACGGTTGGGTTTAGGGTTGGGGTGGGGGTAGACGTTAAAAAATACAATTTATTGGGTAATTTAATAGATAACATAAATAATACTCAGTACAACTACTGTTATTACGTTACTGTGACGGTTGGGTTTAGGGTTGGGGTGGGGATAGGCGTTGATTAAAATACATTTTATAGCGTAATTTAATAGATAACATAAATAATACTCGGTACAACTACTGTTATTACGTTACTGTGGGGGTTGGTTTTAGGGTTGGGGTGGGGGTAGGCGTTCAAAAAATACAGTTTGCAAGGTAGTTTAATAGATAAAATTATAAAAAAACTCGGTACAACTACTCATATTACGTTACTGTGACGGTTGGGGTTGGGGTAGGCGTTCATAAAATACAATTTATTGGGTAATTTAATATATAACATAAATAATATTCGGTAAAACTACTGTTTTTAGGTTACTGTGACGGTTGGGTTTAGGGCTGGGGTTTGGGTTGGCGTTAATAAAATACAATTTATAGGGTAATATAATAGATCACATAAATAATGCTCGGTACAACTACTGTTATTACGTTACTGTGACGGTTGGGTTTAGGGTTGGGGTGGGGGTAGATGTTATTAAAATACAATTTATTGTATAATTTAATAGATAACATAAATAATACTCGGTACAACTACTGTTTTTAGGTTACTGTGATGGTTGGGTTTAGGGCTGGGGTGGGGGTAGATGTTATTAAAATACAATAAAAAAAAAAAATAATAATAATTATTGGGTAATTTAATAGGTGCCACAGTGGCGTAGTGAGTTGCATATTCGCTTCACAGCAAGAAGGTTGCTGGTTCAAGCCCCGGCTGGGTCAGTTGGCATTTCTGTGTGGAGTTTGCATGTTCTCCCCGTGGTTGCGTGGGTTTCCTCTGGGTGCTCCGGTTTCCCCCACAAGTCCAAAGACTTGTGGTATAGGTGAATTGGGTAGGCTCAATTGTCCGTAGTGTATGAGTGTGAATGAGTGTGTATGGATGTTTCCCAGAGATGAGTTGTGGCTGGAAGGGCATCCGCTGCATAAAACAAATGCTGGATAAGTTGGCGGTTCATTCCGCTGTGGCGACCCTGGATTAATAAAGGGACTAAGCCGACAAGAAAATGAATGAATGAATGAATGAATGGGTAATTTAATAAATCACATAAATAATACTCAGTACAACTACTGTTTTTAGGTTACTGTGACAGTTGGCATAAGGGTTGGGGTGGGGGTAGGCGATAATAAAATACAATAAATGGGAAATTTAATAAACAATATAAATAATTCTTATTAACTTCCGGCCACAAGCCTATCCGATCTAACAACAACCGTTTAGCGGCAAGCAATCGAAATGTAGATGTCCATCCCTTGAAAGGTGTCCAGAAAACACAGTCACTGTGAACTTTGGTTCGGACCACACTTGTTCCCAAGGGTTTCAATATTGCGGATTTCCAATTATTTACAATGTTTTCTTACAGGGACGTACATTCAAAAAAAGTTACTGATGAGTTACTAATGAGCATTAATGTTATATATTTTTTTTCTTTAAAAAAAAACGGGAATTTCATGCGACAGTACAGATCAGTATTGCTGCTTCAGAATATTTCAGACATTTGGACACATATTGGATAGGTGGAGCAAAGTCACACCACACACAACTACTTGATCGTCCATTGTTAAATGGATTTGATAAAAAGTGCACAACATTTTCACACTAGAAAGCATGTATTATTTGGGAATGTCAGTGATTCGCTGAAAATGCTGCAACAGCTCCACCGGAGCTCTAAAGGCAGACAGCGTTGTCACCAGGGCAGCCGTAGGCGTGGGCTGGTATAAGATTATGGCAATATGATAACCTTGGATAAAAATATCAAGGTTTCACCGTTTGATGGTATTGTGTTTACTGCTCTAAAAAATATTCTTTTTATATATGTCTGGCTAAAAAACAAAAACTTTTTCCCCCTTTGAACATTTATAATATTTTGGAGCAGTAAACATGTCAGGCAAAATAATTCAAGTGAATCATTAGCTACGTTTCCATCCAGCATTTTTATTCACATTTTGGATATGCGCATAAAAAAAACGTTGATAAAGACGCCATGATGCGCATAAATTTAGAAAATGTGCATAAAAATGTATGCGCATAACTGAGTAGGATAAACTTTTTATTCGATAAGAAAAGATGCGCATAAACTGTGATGCAAACACTTTCCCCGCATAAATTCCAGTATGCGCATTAAAATAGGTCATGTGATGTTGTTGTAAGAGATCATGTGATGATAAAATGTGTGTAAATAGACAAACCAGCAGGCTGAGCTCATCGTAAAACATCTGAAATGTTGTTTTGGTCATTCTAAAGCGCCTTACCGTTTCAGTAGTTGTGTTATTATATTATTAATGACCTCCAGAATCAAGAGCGTCTGTGCTCCGCGTCTGACACCCTCAAACGCCACCGCGCGTTCACTGCGTGTCAGGATTGCCTTCTGAGGCACGAGTCATTTATTAAATGAAGAGAAGATTCACACAGCTTCTCCTACTGCAGCAAATTACGTTTTTACTGTTGATATTTGGCGCCAGTTAATCAGGAAGTGGCGATTTTGTCCCCTTTGACTTGTTGGATGGAAACGCTGCTGTATTCGCACGTCTTTTATGCGATAATCCAGTTTTTCACATTTTTGGATGGAAACATAGCTATTGACTTCTGCTGTCTTCATTTGTTTAAAAAACACAGATTTCTTTACAATTTACAACAGTATCTTTGGATATCTTTTCTGCTGGAGAAACTGTTGTTCTGAAAAAATTACAAAAAAAAAGTAAATAAAATAATCTTACACACACCTTAGGAACGGTATAGCAGGAAATTTTAGCGGTTTTAAAACCTTGACTTTTGCAAACCGCGATATACCTTGAAAACGGTTATCGCCACAAGCCTAGCAGGCCAGACCGAACTTTGACGCTCTCAACCGCCTTCAGTGTTAATACACCCTTGGAGATGGTTGGAGTTAAACTATGCAGAGCTGTGGCCCTTCAGGAATTGAGTTTGAGACCATTCCTCCAATAGCTTTTCATTAACAATTTGTAACACACTCCAAAAAGTGACTTCAGTTGAAATACCAGTCATAGAGATCATGAGCTTCTTTATATTCCCTGTGTCGTGCTATATAATCACAGGCAGTGCATATAGGCAGAATGAACTCTTGGGTCTGCTCTATTAAATGAGGCGTTGGACTGAGACGTTTCCTCCAGTTAAAATACCTACGATATGCAACGTCATTTTTATTTAGCATGTACAAATATCGTGCTAGAGACCTTACACTTAGGAAGTCATTCACATGAATAAAGGCGTCTCCAGGAACAAAGTTTTCATAGTTCTTTCTTGGAGGACCCAAAACCACAGGAACAGTTCCTGCAGCAAGAGGACCATTTATCTTCTCAGTGATGTAGTCCTTGTGGATGGAGTTCTCAAAGGAGAGGTAAAACTTGCAGCTAGCGAGAGTAGGATAGTAGTCTTTATAATCCAGATATGTTGAATAAGCCTTCCCGAAAATATGTACATGGATGTATCGGCTTAATTCCCGATAAATCCTGTTCCTTGCGCTGACACCTGTTAATGGAGAATTGTTACTTACAATCCAACAAACCAGTTTGTCCTTTTTGGGAACGACGAAGTCATCGGCTGGTTTCTTCCTAGTGGTCAATCGCATCCGTACTGGAATATCAGCATCTTGTCTGTAGCTGATAGTGTGGTTGAACAGGTTTTCCAATCCGGGTATTATTTTAGTGTTGGTCGGTGATTCTAAATGTAGCCAAATCCACTTCTGGAAAGGAGGACGAGGCGACGGAGGAAGGTTGGACAGATCCAAGCTGATGTTCCTGTGATAAACGATGACGGCGTCTGAACTGTTGTAGAGCGTTCGGTCATCCGTCAACCGACAGTTATCAATATTATAAAACTTTTTGCAGTCGCTAAATTCAAACACGTAATTTTCAGGCCAAACCCACAGCAGAAGGAGAGGTTTGTCTTCTGCCGCATTAGAAAAAGAGTTCTGGCGGTTGGCAGAGTATTGCTTCAGACAATTTGAAAGCGAGAACCAGGAAAACATGACGCTCAAAAAAACAACACCTACAAGTGCCAACATTACACCCAGATGACAGAGCGAGGAGCCATTTGTGCTTGGCATTATCTAAAAAGAATGATGAAAAGGATCAGCCTCACCCCCATGAATAACAATCAGTGCCTTTGCATTCTTTATGATACAGAATCTTTAACGTCAGTGGAAACTTTCAGTCTTACAAAATATTATTTATAGTGAAGACCAGATTTTTCAGATTGATATTGAGAACAAACATATCCTTGTACAGCATGTTCTATATTAGAAACAATAGGTAGTTAAAAATATCCTCTAAAAAATGCTGGGCTGTCATAACCCAACAATGAGTATGTTTACATGGACACCGATAATCCAATTTTAATACGATTAAGACAATACTCTGATTAAGAGTCGACCATGTTAACAGCGATTTTTGATGACCTTAATCTGACTAAAGTCATAATTGAACTAAACAGAAATGGAACTAAGATATGTGGAGTATGTCGATTTTAGTCGCATTATTGAAGTGCAGTACAGACATGTAAATCACTGTAGTCAAACTATTACTGCCGTGTTTTGCAACAAGATAATCTATACACACACTATTCTCTGCAAATACTGAGTCAGTAAAGGACCACTGACACCTGCATCATGAAATGCAGAGATTTTTTTTCCCATACAGCGAAAAGATTCCAATTCCATTGAAATAAAACAACACTCTTCCGACAGTTTCACTTGCATCCAATTTCTTGTTTGTCTCGAGGGGCATGCATGAAATGCTCCTGAATGAAAGTGAAAGTGCCAAACTGCAGTTAAAGTCAACAAATTAAAAAATCCAGAGGGAATGTGGATAGGGCGGTGACGCAATGACATTAATCGAATTTTGTGCTATAACATGTAAAACAGGATCACGAAAGGTACATTTAAAAAGCAACTCATGTAAGCACCTAAATCTTATTATTGTCTTCTTCAGATGAAGGCAAATAATTCGATTACTGATGTCCATGAAAATGTAGTCATTGAATCAAATTTATGGATCAACCCAATATTGGGTTAATTTTTTACATTTAAAATCAAACTTTTTAATCCAGCGGCTGCATTTCTCCATATTTGACCTGACACAGAGGTACGACAACTTTTAGTGTAATCATTTTAACCGGATAAAATATCTGTTTTGTACCATTAGCATTTTTTTAATAATTCTGCTTTAAACCCAGATGAGAAAATACTACAGTAATATTGAGTAAATACACCAGTTATTAATCCATAATATAGTAAAGTGTATTATAATCAGTATATTTTATAGAATGTTTAAAAAATGTAATACTACAGCATAGCATATTATTGACTATTGTATTACAGTAGTATATTCTGGTGTATTGTAATTATATATATATATATATATATATATATATATATATATATATATA
>CAIGQQ010037238.1:10421-23592 GCA_903798035.1 Danio albolineatus | reverse complement strand
TATATATATATTAGGGCTGTCCAAGAATTAATCGTGATTAATCACATACAAAATAAAAGTTTGTTTTGACATAATGTGTGTGTGTGTGTTATATATTTATTATGTATATGTGATAAACACATTCATAGAAGGCAAAACTATATATAAAAAAGTTACATCATATTCAAATGTAAAATTTGTATCATACGCATATATTTTTTATATATCTAAATATAAACCAACATTTTATCAAGTATATGCATGTGTGTATTTATATATTCATAATAAAATATACACAGTACACACAAATATTATGTTAAACTTTTATTTTGGATGTGATTAATCACGATAAATTTTTTGACAGCCCTAATATATATATATATATATATACTGTACATACATACATGCATACATATACACTCACTGGCCACTTTTTAGGTACACCTTACTAGTACCGACTTGGACCCCCTTTTGCCTTCAGAACTGCCTTAATCGGTCATGGCAGAGATTCAACAAGATACTGTAAATATTCCTCAGAGATTTTGGTCCATATTGACATGATCGCATCACTCAGTTGCTGCAGATTTGTCAGCTGCACATCCATGATGCGAATCTCCCGTTCCACCACATCCCAAATGTGCTCTATTGGATTGAGGTCTGGTGACTGTGGAGGCCATTTGAGTACAGTGAACTCATTGTCATGTTCAAGAAACCAGTCTGAGATGATTCACGCTTTATGACATGGTGTGTTATCCTGCTGGAAGTAGCCATCAGAAGATGGGGACACTGTGGTCATAAAGGGATGGACATGGTCAGCAACAATACTCAGGTAGGCTGTGGTGTTGACACGATGCTCAGTTGGTACTAATGGGCCCAAAGTGTGCCAAGAAAATATCCTTACACCATTACACCACCACCAGCAGCCTAAATCATTGATTCAAGGCAGGATGGATCCATGCTTTCATGTTGCTGACGCCAAATTCTGACCCTACGGATGGAATGTTGCAACAGAAATTGAGACTCATCCCTTTCCAGTCTTCTATTGTCCAGTGTTGGTGAGCCTGTGTGAATTGTAGCCTCAGGTTCCTGTTCTTAACTTACAGGATTAATTTGTGGTGAATTTGCAGGTAGTTTTTGTAACGGAGAAGCTGACAAAGGAGGTGCGGATCCAAACGCAGGTTTCAGGCCCGTATAGTCAGAGGGGGTTCAAGTGGTCTGAAAGACCCACCCCTCACTGGCAAAGGTCCAGAATTTGTCCCATACACAAGCTCATTTGGGGCGCCACGGTGGCGCGTGAGTAGCACGTTCGCCTCACAGCAAGAAGGTCGCTGGTTCGATCCCCGCTTGGGGCAGGACCCGGTCAGGACCCGGCCAGTTGGCATTTCTGTGTGGAGTTTGCATGTTCTCCCCGTGGTTGCGTGGGTTTCCTCCGGGTGCTCCGGTTTCCCCCACAGTCCAAAGACATGCGGTACAGGTGAATTGGGTAAGCTAAATTGTCCATAGTGTATGTGTGTGAATGAGAATGTATGAATGTGTTTCCCAGAGATGGGTTGTGGCTGGAAGGGCATCCGCTGCGTAAAACAAATGCCGGATAAGTTGGCGGTTCATTCCGCTGTGGCGACCCCGGATTAATAAAGGGACTAAGCCGAAAAGAAAATGAATGAATGAACAAGCTCATTTGTGCTATTTTGACTGCTATGCCATAATAAAACATCAAACAACAAAGAGAGGACAGACTTCAGCTTGGCAATATATCTAAGGTAAAAAAAACTATTTTTGACAACCGCATTGATTTGGCAATCAAATTTAAGCTCAGAATCAAAAATAACACCAAGACTTTTTACAGAGGAATGTATTTTTCCAGGAAACAATGACAGAATGCCATTAGAATCCGAACCTTTCTGACCAAAAACAATAAATTCACACTTGTCCTCATTTAGTTGGAGAAAGTTATTCGCTACCAACACCTTACATCAGCCAAACAATTAAACAACACCTGAAGGGAGGATTGATCCCCAGATTTTATGGGAAAGTAGATTTGAGAGTCATCAGCATATAGATGGTAATTTATGCCGTGCTTTTCAAAAAATTTTCCTAACGGAAGTAAGTAAATGTAAAACAAAACAGGACCCAGTATTGAGCCCTGCGGAACCCCACACATTAATTGTAAAGTCACTCGGAATTTCAATGAGATAGTTGTATATTTCGGGTTGGATGCTTGGCCATTTCGTCTTGCTGCTATCGCAAAATGGAGCTGTCAGATGAACGCTGATCCGGGTCCGGGGTCGCCGGATGAACCGCCAACTTATCCAGCATTTGTTTTACGCAGCGGATGCCCTTCCAGCCACAACCCATCTCTGGGAAACATCCATACATTCTCATTCACACACATACACCACGGACAATTTAGCTTACCCAATTCACCTGTACCACATGTCTTTGGACTGTGGGGGAAACCGGAGCACCCGGAGGAAACCCATGCAACCACGGGGAGAACATGCAAACTCCACACAGAAATGCCAACTGACCCAGCCGGGGATCGAACCAGCGACCTTCTTGCTGTGCGGCGAACGTGCTAACCACTAGGACACCGTTTCGCCTGAACGCTGATCACTTTAACGTTATTTTGCAGGATAACTGTGCTTATCATTGGGCGACGAGCTGTTATAATACGCTGAAAGCATTATGTAAATATGTATAATATGTAATCAATATAATTTATTTCTAAGACAACAACAAACTCTGCACCGCAGCGAATGTCATTCCCTTGCTGTAAATGCTAGCGCTGCTGTTTTTTTTTTCTTCTGCCACCTCGCTGCACACACATCCTGAATGTTTACAAACATTGTAATTCGTCTGAGACAGGATTGTAGATGTGAATGTTCTCCAGCGATCTATGAAGGTTAGGTCGCTGGTGATCGTGACAGTTTTTGCTTTTTGATACACCAAAAATATTTACTACAATATAATTGTATACCATACTTTATTATTATCATTAGGCTATTTATTTACACATTTGTATTAAAACTGAAAGCTATAATATTATGACATTACCGTTTCAAATAAATACAATAATGGCCTAATAAGTAACTATGAAATGTTGAGGGATGGCGCCATGGTGGCGTAGTAAGTAGCACGTTCGCCTTACAGCAAGAAGGTCGCTGGTTCGAGCCCCGGCTGGGTCAGTTGGCATTTCTGTGTGGAGTTTGCATGTTCTCCCCGTGGTTGCGTGGGTTTCCTCCGGGTGCTCCGGTTTCCCCCACAGTCCAAAGACATGTGGTATAGGTGAATTGGATAGGGTAAATTGTCCATAGTGTATGAGTGTGAATGTGTGTGTATTGATTTTTCCCAGAGATGGGTTGCGGCTGGAAGGGCATCCGCTGCGTAAAAAAATATGCTGGATAAGTTGGCGGTTGATTCTGCTGTGGTGACCCCGGATTAATAAAGGGACTAAGCTGACAAGAAAATGAATGAATGAATGAATGTTGAGGGATAAGATTTTTCAGTCATAAAATAGGACAAATTAGGTCTTTTTTTAAAAAACAGACAAAAAATGAATAAATAAATATGAAATGTTGGAGGAAAGCACTGTTGATTCATTAAATAGGACACGTAACGTTCCTTAAAACAAACAAACAAAAAACTAACAAAATAAAAAAACAGACAAATTCTGGTTGTCTGGCATGCAGTGGAGATGGCCTAAACCAGGAGTGCTTAAACCATCATTAATTGAATCATTGAATCCAAATTAATTTTCTAATATTTAAAAACAAATTCATAACATTGCTTTAAATTACATTAACCAATGCAGTATGTTTAAAAAATATACAATGAACTTATTACAGTAAAACATAAACAATCCCATTAATAACACAATAAAGATAATTGCTCAATGCACTAAGCTGCACTTGCCTTTGCCTTGATTTGCTTGCGCATTTCCCTCTATCCATCGAGCAGTTTTTGCATCAAACAATCTGATTCATTTACAAAACAAAACAAATTACAAAACAAAAAATATTTTACAGTAAATTACAAAATGACGATCTCTGTCAATGATCTTCCATTCTCCCTCTCTTCTCAAATGGGATGGTGGGCCAAATCAAACGTTAGCATGGGTCAACTTTCGCCCGCTGGCCCTAGTTTGGGCATCTCTGGCCTAAACCCTAAATCACTCATTCATTCATTCATTCATTCATTCATTCATTTATTCATTCATTTTCTTTTCGGCTTAGTCCCTTTATTAATCCGGGGTCGCCACAGCGGAATGAACCGCCAACTTATCCAGCATTTGTTTTACACAGCGGATGCCCTTCCAGCCGCAACCCATCTCTGGGAAACATCCATACATTCTCATTCACACTCATACATTACAGACAATTTAGCTTACCCAATTCACCTGTACCGCATATCTTTGGACTGTGGGGGAAACCGGAGCACCCGGAGGAAACCCACGCGAACACAGGGAGAACATGCAAACCCACACAGAAATGCTTACTGACCCAGCTGAGGCTCGAACCAGTGACCTTCTTGCTGTGAGGCGACAGCACTACCTACTGTGCCACCGTGTCGCCTAAACCCTAAATCCCAATATTTAATGCAGGATTCATAAAGTATACTCTATATTCTGTCAGGCCAAGGTGGCTCATTTAGTGGTTTGTGGTATCTCCATCCATGTGGTCCGCTTTGGTGTTATTACAGTTTCATCACAAGAGCACAGCCATTGCTGCATGGATATTTCTTTCAATTTCAATTTTTAGGTCAAGAGCATTTTCGTAACCTGGCCTGACTTATAGGAAAATCACAACACACCCAAGAGGCTCACGATACATTTGCATATTAATTTATCATCAAGTGACTCGTGACAAAGTCCAACAGCTTGAAAAACAAAAAACAAAGCAGGCATATTAACAACATAAATCATTTACTACTTAAAAGGTTTACCCAAAAATCTTAATTCTGTCATCATTTACTCACTTTTTCAAACCTTTATGAGTCTCCTCACAGTATTCTGTTGAACACAAGATGATATTTTGAAGAAAGCTGAAAACCTGTAACCATTTACTTCCACAGTAGGTAAAACAAATGAGAGTTAATGGTAACAGGTTTTCAGAATTTTTCAAAATATCTTCTTGTGTTTAGCAGAATACTGTGAGGAGACTCATAAAGGTTTGAAACCACTTGAGTGAGAGTATGGAGGACGAAACCTGCAAAAACTATAAATAAATACATACGCAAATATATAAATTAATGTATGCATGAAATCCACATACTCCTGCATAAATGAAACAATAAATAAATATGCAAATAAATAAATAAATAAATGTGTATATAACATACACAAATTGCTTCATGAATAAATAAGTAATTAATTAATAATTAAACATACTAATGAGAGGGTGTGCCTCTCATTTTCTAACGATTCAATTCAATTCAATTCACCTTTATTTGTATAGCGCTTTTACAATGTAGATTGTGTCAAAGCAGCTTCACATTGAAGGTTATAGTAAATTGAAAGTGTCAGTCCAGTTATTAGTGTTGGAGTTCAGTTCAGTTCAGTTCAGAGTTGTTTAATATTCACTACTTAGAGTCCAAACACAGAAGAGTAATCCATCGGTGCGCAGCTCTAGCTGCAGTCTAGGCGCCGGAGGTTGGAGGACTCGAGGCTCGCCTTTCCTTGGAGCGTTACAGGAATCAGTCTCATGCTTGCTACTCCGCCAAGCACCAAGCAGCTGCTCAGGATGCAGCGTGGTCCAGGATTATGGAACCTTGGAATCGTCTCGTTGCGGGTCTTAGATCGCATCCGTGGCGCTGCATAGTCTCTGGGGGCCTCGGGATGAGTATCCCCAGGTGGAAATAGAGAACAAAGAGAATAATTAGCGTAGCTGCTGTTCATAGTGTATATAAAAGAGATGCGTGGAGCACATTCATGCATCATACCGCTATGTGATGTATTGAGTGTATGCTTTACTAAAGAGATAGGTCTTTAATCTAGTTTTGAACTGTGAGAGTGTGTCTGAGCCTCGGACATTATCAGGAAGGCTATTCCAGAGTTTAGGAGCCATAAATGAGAAGGCTCGACCCCCTTTACTTGACTTTGCTGTTCTAGGTACTACCAGAAGCCCTGAGTTTTGAGATCTTAAAGAGCGGGTTGGGTTGTAGCGAGACAGAAGGTTGGTTAGATAAGCAGGAGCTTGATTATTTAAAGCTTTATAGGTAAGAAGTAATATTTTAAACTCAATATGAAACTTAACAGGCAGCCAGTGTAACGAGGATAAAATTGGGGTGATATGATCATATTTTCTAGACCTGGTAAGAACTCTGGCGGCTGCATTTTGTACTAGCTGAAGTTTGTTAATAGAGGAGGCTGGGCAACAAGCGAGCAGAGCATTACAGTAATCCAGCCTAGAAGTCATAAAAGCATGAACTAACCTTTCTGCATCTGAGATGGATAGCATACTTTGTAGCTTAGCAATATTTCTCAGATGAAAGAATGAACGATCAACCAATGAAGGCATAAAGGCCGCCTTCTGAGGACTGACAGACAGCCTCTCATCAGCATGTTGACATTAGGAAAAGTAAACACGCAACTACGTTCAGGAATGAATAACTAAACTTTTAGTTTAACATTTTCTTAATCCCCCAACATTCGTGTAATTTAATTATTTACCTGCACGCACTAATAATTATTTATATAGTTATTTATGCAGGATTTTGAGGATTTTTATATACATTGCGTATTTATTTGCATATTTACTTATTTTAAGTTTTGCAGGAATTTATGGATTTATTTACTCATTTATATTTGCATATTTATTTACTCATTGTTTTTGCACATTTTGTCCTCCACGTGACAGTAAATAGTATATATATGGGTGTCACAGTGGTACAGTGAGTAGCACAATTACCTCACAGCAAGAAGGTCGCTGATTCGAGCCCTGGTTGAGTTGGCATTTCTGTGTGGAGTTTGAAAAATCCCTGTGTTCGCGTGGGTTTCCTCCGGGTTCTCCAGTTTCCCCCACAGTCCAAAGACATGTGGTATAGGTAAATTGGGTAAGCTAAATTGTCCGTAGTGTATGAGTGTGAATGAGTTTATATGGATGTTTCCCAGAGATGGGTTGCAGCTGGAAGAGCTTCCGCTGCGTAAAACAAATGCTGGATGGGTTGGCGGTTCATTCCGCTGTGGTGACCCCGGATTAATAAAGGGACTAAGCCAACAAGAATATGAATGAATGAAGTCCTCGAATGTGTGAACATCCCTGGCAATAATCTGATTCTGATTCGTAGATCTTCTTAATAAACGTGCAAACGCAGAAATATAAAAACAATCAAGAGAAGAACCAAATTAGCCAGAGATTAGATACCACGACTATCAGTAAAATCACCTCTCTGGTCATTTAAGCGAGGAGGTACGACGAACTGCAGTTTGTTTTGATTCATAAAAAAAAAAGAATCGGCTCAAAAGAGTCATTGATTCAATCCGGAAGGAACACACGAAACAAAGAAGCTAACGAATCATTTGACGATTTGATGTTGAGATTCGAAGAAATGTAGCTTTTATAAACAATTCCTAAACAAATGAATAAATATAATAATATACAACGCAAAGAATAAACCGAGAATGGAGAATAAGTTATATTTTGGCGCCATCCATAACCAATCCAACAAATACATCGCAAGCGGAAATCTTCTTAACCAATCAGCTTTGCTTTACTTCGGGCGTCACGTGATTGCAACACCTGCTGAAGAGAAAGCCTCGTCGGCGTTTGGTCGAAGTTACTAAAGAAGTTGGAAATAAATGAAGGATTACATGATAATTCTTGTCTAAATCTGCGATTAGGAAGGTCTTCTACAGAGGTGAGTAGATGTTAGATGGAATGGGGCCCTCCATTCATGAAATCACGTTGTTTATTGTGTGAAAATGTAATGTAACGTTACGACGCCGCGTGATTTCTCAATGGTTACCTGTGTTTGTACAAGTGTAGGTAAAAAGTAACGCTAGCTAAAAGTGATTGTATTAAACCGGTTTATTTTGTACCCAATGTAAGTAGACACAGGCTAATTAAATTAAACCAAACGCTCTTTTAACCGTCTTTTTGTGCGGCTTAAGGTTGTATAACGTTAAGGCCTACAAATATGTGATTCAAGCAATTGGCGGTTTGTTGCATCCTGGTTTAAATGTTGAGTTTCAGACTTTGGGGATCACATGTTAACCCTTGTGTGCTGTTGGGGATGTTTTCATCCACTCTGAGTGTTTTTTAGTATTAATTTTGTCATAAATTCTGTGTTTCAGCTAGCAAAATGATTTTTGGTGACACCTTAGTTTGACACATTTTGAGAAAATGCTTTGAATTTAATATATTTTTTTAATTTAACTGTACATTCTGGGCAAATTTACTATATTTTATGTTCCGAATGAATCCACATCCACTGAACTAAATAGGCATGGGACGATAACCGTTTTCAAGGTATACCGCGGTATGGAAAAGTCAAGGTTTTCATGCCACCAAAATTTTCTGCTATACCGCTCCAAAGGTAGAGGTAAGATTTTTTTATTGACATTTTTTTGTTGTTTTTTAGGTGTAAATAAATCTGTGTTTTTGAAACAAATGAAGACAGCAAAAGTCAATGATTCACTTGAATTATTTAGCCTGACATAGGCCTGTCACAATAATCAATATATCGACTTATTGCACAATACATAGACATGACCTCAATAATTTTTGGTGATGCAATATATCGCCCATACGTAAAAAAAAAAAAACAATTCTTGCAACATTTGAGCTGATTGCACAACCTCTTTAACTCTATTGGAGGTGTCAGTATGGTTAAAAAAACTGTAGTATTTACCATAAATGTGGGCGCCTGACAGCTGAAAACAGATCTGGTAGCAGATATCGCAGCCTCTATTACTTTTTACCTTGTTTTTTTTTTGTTTTTGTTAACATTTTATTATTATTTATTTTGGATATGTGTTTTCACATTCTGATTCCAATGCCTGATCATTAAACTATTCAAATGACTAAATTAAATTAAATATTTTTAAGAACAAAATATTACTGTATGTGTTCTTTTAAAGAGTGTACTTTTGTTATGATGCTACTGTATTATATTGTCATTCTTGCATTATATAATGAGTGGCCTAAAATGGTCTTAAATGACAATAATATCGTTTATCGCGATATTTTGCTGCAATATATCGTACAACAAAAAAATAGATATCGTGACAGTATATTGTGAATATATTGTGTTCAAAGGGGAAAAAAGTTATGTGTTTTTACCAGACATTTAAAAAGAATATATTTTAGAGCAGAAATCACAATACCGTCATACCTAAACCACTGTAAAATTGCCTTGGATATTTTTTTTTTTGCAAATCTTTTAATCAACCTCAGTCCTGATCAAAACTACTAAATTGTGTAGAAAATTACAAGATTTTAACTCTTTAATTGATAAATTTATAAATGATGTCTTTGTTTTGATTTGTTTTTTCAAAATAAAAAGTGATTGCAGACTGGATTTCTTAAAGTTTTATTAAAGTATTGGACATGTGCAACAATATTAGCCCCTTTCACACATACAGACCTTTCCAGAAAATTATTAGCAATTTTCTGGAAAGGACAGTATGTGTGAACAGGCTCTTTTTGAAAATACCGGTTAATTTATGTCAATTTCCTGGAAAGAGAAGTTGTAATTTGCCGGTGCTGTTTTAGCCTCTTTGACTTTCATTTAGGCATGGGCCGGTATAAGATTCTGACGGTATAACCTTGGATAAAAATATCCGGTTTCATGGTCTGACGTTATGTTTACTGCTCTAAAATATATTCTTTTTAAATGTCTGGCTAAAAAAACAAAACCTTTTTTCCCCTTTGAACACAAAATATTTTATTTTGAGAAACTCTTAGGCCCCGTTTACACTAGTGCGTTTTCGTTTTAAAACGCATAAGTTTTGCTACGGTTACGCCATCCGTCCATACTACGCCGGAGTTTTCGAGGTGCGAAAACGGAGCGTTTTAGAAACGCTGGAGAGAGCGTTTCCATTCTAAAACGCTGCTGCAGCGTCTCAGTGTGGACGTGGGAAAACGCAGACTTTCGAAAACAGAGGCTGTGGCTGCTGAGATTCGCTACGTGATTGGGGCTTTGGGTCATTGCGTATCCTTCCCTTATTCGTCAAGCGCACGTGGCTATAACGTCACCGGCAGACAGCAGACCAGTCTTCACTGTAAACGCTGTATTTTCGATAGCCATGGATGTTTTATATTCATTTGTTACTGTAAGTAACAGCTCGACCTCGTCGTCTGTCCTCTAAAAGAGCTCTCTTGCTTTCTTTACCATCGCGTTCATCGTTCAACCAGCGTTTGTTGACTAACAATAACCAAATGCCGAGCGAGACGCATGCTTCCTGTTTATACTTAACCGCGCATGCTCAGAGTGCGCCAATGGTCACGTGATATACGTTTCTGGTGGATTAGTGAAGACGGAGATCTCTTGAAACGCTGGGTGAAAACGCGAGTGTGGACGCGGAACGTTTTCTTGCTAAAACGCCGTTTTAAAACTAAAACGGACTAGTGTAAACGGGGCCTTAAAGTATTTTGGGGCAGTAAACATGTCAGGCTAAATAATTCAAGTGAATCATTTGACTTCTGCTGTCTTCATTTGTTTCAAAAACACAGATGTCTTTACAATTTACAAGTAAATAAAACATCTTACTCATACCTTTGGAATGGTAAAGCAGAAAATTTTTGGCGGTATGAAAACCTTGACTTTTCCATACCGCGGTATCCCTTGAAAACGGTTATCGTCCCATGCCTACTTTCATTATAGCCACTTTTATTGATTTGCAAAACCATGACATCATATAATCATGCAGTTTTGATTGTTGGTGGTTTCCTTGTTGGGAAGAGGTACAATTTTGTCATTTTTACTCTTAATAAACAGTTGGCACCATTTAACCCTTTAGATAAAAAAAAAGCTTAGTTTCTGGATTTTATATGAAGTATAACAGCAAATTAGTGTGTGAGTGACTTTTGCGCACTTGATATGTCTGAGAAAATTTAAATATGGATCTCTGTTCTAAGAACTACATGGAGTAAATAAAAACAAAGACTGTGTATCTATGCACCATCAAACATGGTTATAATGGAAATCAATGGGGCAAACCAACAGTAAATAAAAGGAAAAAATAAAGAAAACGTAGAAAAAATAAAAATCTAACAGCGCATCAAAGCTATTGTTGTTACTAATCATTCACATGTCCAAGACTGTGATGCAAGTAAAAAAATGCAGTCCACAACTACTTTTTATATTGAAAATACTTTTCATGTTTTTATTTTATTTATTTATTTATTTATTTATTTATTTATTTATTTATTTATTTTATTTACCAAATCAGTGACCTCATTTGTGAACTTGGCAATTAAATTCAATGACAGTCAAAATTCATTCAAACCAGCCTGGGTCATGTCAACCTCTCAATTTTCAAAGCTTGACCCCAATATATAACTCATGAAAGCAAGCATATGAGTAGAATCTGTGTGCGTGTATGCATATACATCTATACCTTACTGATTACAATTTATTATTATTATTATTATTAATTTTTATTTGACTGTATTTGATAGAAGACAGGTCAATTCTTTATACTTGGATTTCTTCGCTAGATTTTGCTAGGAAATGGGAATGTACATCACGGCAAGTTGTGTTCTGCCATGTTTTCAGACAAGTTCAGGAGCTATATAAACTATATAACTATATAAACCATATAAACTATATAAACCAATCCAAAATCTCTGCAAAATAAAAGGCTGACCATTTTATAGTAATACCTTTTGAAAAATGTCTTGCAATCACTTGGAATATACTTGACTAACATGTAGATACCTTTATAACGCTTCTGAGAAAATATGCATTCAATTAAATTGTCCCCTCTGCTAAAGTAAAACCAGAGAATCTGAGCATAGATGCAAACCAAATAATCAAACAAACGAACAAGCTTATTTGTAACCAAATGACCGGAGATCAACAAGACGCCACAAGAAAGCATTTCCATACATAATTTTCTTCATTTGTATTAAGGCTGCACAATATATGATTTCAGCATCAATATTGCAGTGTGATCATTCACAATAGTCACATCACAGGATCTGCAATGTTGAATCTGTATTATAATTTATCATTTGCTTGTGTTTTTGAGGCCTGTGACTGAGGATTTTAAAAACATTCAAACACAACAAATTGTACTATTAGTAACTTTAATAAAAAAACATTTTATTGAATTATTTTTATTTTTCTATTACTGTACCTGAATACTGTTAGACTTGGAAAATTATTTCAATTGTAACTTTCCTTTTTATTGTATTCATCTATGATTTTAATTTGTTTATTCAATGTTATGCAGATACATTCCCCTACAGAATCATCCTAGTCAATCTAAAATGGTAAATTGTTTCTTTCTGAACTATTAAAGTCATCTGGTGAAGATTTTCATATAACAATTACTATATATTAGGGCTGTGCAATATGGACAAAATAATCATATTGCGATTTCTTGAAGGAATATTGCGATTTTTTTTTTCTTTTTTTTATTATTATTATTTTTAAAATTATTATTATTATTATTATTATTATTATTATTATTATTATTATTATTTTTTTTTTTGGAACTGTTTTTGCTTTTTTAAACAAGCTACATGCATGCATTCTAAATGTATTCAGTGCACAAGCAGTGCATAGCAATTTCACAATGAAATAACATAGTATTAAGTTTAATAAATAAAACTGTATTAAATCGTCTTAAAGCAGACAACATAAATTAAGATTAACTAACCTCAACTCTAGCTAAAAACATGCTTGATGATAAACAAAACTGTAATAAATTGTCTTAAAAACAGACAACATGAAAAAATAAAGATGAACTAACCTCAATTCAGTCAGAACAATAAATAAAATCTAACATAAATCAAAACCACCTATTCGGTTCTCCCACCTAACTTCGTTGTGCGTGGAGTGAGCTCTGATTGGTTAATGTCTATCTCCCGCTAAGCTTAGCTATAATTGCCTGGTGTGCTGCGTCAGCTCTGATTGGTTAACATATTAAAATCATGCGCATGAGAACGTGAACAAAAATCTAAATAAATTAATAAATGATAAAATTGCAGCCTTACGCGATTTAGAAATTGCATGTGCTTAAATCGCA
>CAIGQQ010037235.1:6691-27143 GCA_903798035.1 Danio albolineatus | reverse complement strand
AGATAGATAGATAGATAGATAGATAGATAGATAGATAGATAGATAGACCGATAGATAGACCGATAGATAGACCGATAGATAGACCGATAGATAGATAGATAGACCGATAGATAGACCGATAGATAGATAGACAGATAGATAGACAGAAATGAAGCTGTTGTTCATGTCTCTCTCTCTCTTTCTCAGGTTGCTAAGTTACCGTTCCTGATAAACGATGGGAAGTGGCATCACATCTGCGTCACCTGGACGACTCGAGACGGCGTGTGGGAAGCCTATCAGGACGGAGTAATGAGGGGAAACGGGGACAGCCTCGCCCCGTACCATCCAATCAAACCCCAGGGGGTATTGATCCTGGGACAAGAGCAGGTACGCATCTCCTGCTCAACCCTAATTCACCCGTCAATACGGTAAAGTGCGGGAGTGTAAGACGATTTAAAGATGAGCGAACAATACAGAAGGGCTCTGGTCTAACAGCCAGCTTCCTACAGAGCTGTATTTTAAGCGATCGTAGGCCGTTTCCCATGAGGGATCTCTTCCTACAGGCAGGAAACACAAACTCTGTCTTGTAAACACCTCGTTGTGGTCAAATTGAACAGGCAGCTCTGCTTGTGTCCGGTACATTAAAAACAATCCAGTGATGCCCTGCAGACTGAAGATATCATTTACAGCCTTACCAGATAGATGATTTGTTGTATTTTTATACTTAAAGTACACCAGGGCTGGGCAATATATCGATATAAAAAATATATCGATATATTTTTAAACGAGATATGAAATTTGACCATATCGCATATATCGATATAGGCTGCGTAGTTCAAACTGCGCTGTGAGCCTTGCTCCAGCAAACTGCTTTAACCCGGAGCTCTCAGCACCACTTCGCGCGCCCCTGGCCACGCCCCTCCTCTTTCAGGCACAGAGAGGGGAGGGGCTGGACACTGGAGCAGACAATCCGCCGGCACTCTTCAACAAACATGGAGGAAGCAACAACATCTGCTGAGCATGCGGAGAAATTAGTTGGTAAACAAAGAAGTAGCGGCTCAGTAATATGGAGATGGTTTGGATTCAAAGTTTCTGATGAGAAACAAAACCATGCCATATGTAGGGAGCGCCATAAAGAAGTTACAGCCAGGGGTGGAAGCACTACAAATCTTTTTCACCATCTAAAACAGTGGCACAAACTGCAGTATGAAGAGTGTGTGAAACTGCGCGCTGCCGAGGCCCCAGCTGCAAGCCAACCGCAACCCGCAAAAGCTCCAGCCCCGACACAAAGCTCCCTTCAAGCTTCATTTTCCCGCGGTGTACCGTACGAAAAGAAAAGTGACAAGTGGTGCACTATAACTAAAGCAGTCACTTATCACATCGCTAAAGATATGGTCCCTGTTGCAACTGTGGAACAAGTCGGCTTTAAAAAGCTACTAAAAACCATGGACTCGAGATATGAGCTCCCCAGTCGCAACTACTTTGCACGGGAAGCACTGCCACAAATGTACATTGACGTTAGGCAGCGCCTTGCTGACCAGCTCGCTTTCAAGAGTTCATCCTTAGCTGATGATTGATTATAAAGCGTATTTGGCATGCTGTCCCGGGAGAGAGCCCTGAGCTCAGAATATCCTTGAGCCCGGGGCTCCCTCCCGTTTAAAGGGCGAGAGGAGAGTTTGAGCTCAGGTAAGTCTCGAGAACTCCCCCCGCTTGTGAACGTGCTGAGATATATCTTAACTGGAGTTGCTTTAAGATGCTTATTAAAAGTAGTCAATTTACTTATGTGGTATGTTTTTTGGACGGTGGGAGGAAACCGGAGAACCCAGGGAAAACCCACGCGAACACGGGGAGAACATGCAAACTCCACACAGAAACACCGACTGGCCCGGGGAGAGGCCGAACCAGCGGTGTTCTTGCTGTGAGGCAACAGTGCTAACCACTGGGCCACCGTGCCACCCTATAGGAGAAGGGGAGGAGTTAGGGTGGAAGGGGGGATTCTTCAAGACGAAGATGACCAGAGTGGGAAGCTCTGGTAATTTATGGTGTGTAAGGATTCGTCTGATTGGTGAAATATGCGGAGCTGATGTGGTACCAGCTGTGTTCAATCATAAGCACATGATCCTCTCGAAATTAGTTTATAAATAAACCCCACAACGTGAAACATTTCGCGTTAACCAGTGTTTCTCGCACAAAATCTTTAAACAAAGGAGGACGCACATGTCTGATTTCTAATGTCTACCTCAAGATAGCACTAACTGTTAATCAAAGTAAAAAACAAGGGACCAAATGTTCAGAGTTCATAGTCATAGTCTGTTCATAGTCAGATAAGAAATGTTTTAAAATTTTCTTAAACTGAGCACTTTATTTTGTTCTGTCTTTATATATAAACCCTGCCCTTACTAGGGTTTGCCATTTAATTATTTTATAATATTTGTTATACAGTATTTATCTTTACATTTTATTGTTCTTTGAACAGCTGAGTATTGTTTCATCCGGCCAGTTTAAATAAAACTACTTGTGAAATGTCATATTTGGGTTTGACTGTGACTAAACAATTGCTCTCACTTTGTGATAAAAGTATCAGGATATATATCGTATATCGATATTCAGCTTAAATATATCGGGATATGACTTTTGGTCCCATATCGCCCAGCCCTAAAGTACACATGAAATCAAAACTAACCATGTTGATTTTGTGAGCTCACATTGCTAGTTTTGTGGTGAACAGGTCGGCCTAGGTCGCCTCTGTGGACGCGCCGGCCCTGAACACACGTGGGCCACAACAGGAAATAAAAAGAACTGCCACTGCGTTAAATGCGTAAAAATTTTTAACGGTTTCAATATTTCAAATTAATCGGCGTGCGTTAACACGATAATTTTGACAGCCCTAATATATATATATATATATATATATATATATATATATATATAAATAGATATATATATATTTAGAAATAAATAATAAAATATTTTTATATATATATATATATATATATTATACTATTTTATTAATTTTTTCTTAAAAGCAGCAGGACTGTGGGTGCACGATTGTTTTTGTCCAGTCTATTTCAAAGAGATCCGATCGCACCAGTTCCTCTAGGTTCGGTTTTCAGCTGCTTTCTCTTGCTCGAACGATCAGTTATTTTTACACAGTGCTGCTTCTCAATTCTTAGATCATATTTGCATGAATACTGGGCCCTCCTTAATGTCGAACCCTGTTTTTAAGAACTATTTAAAAATGATTTTCAACCGGCCAGAGTGGCTAGTGGCGGTCTAACAAACTAATTGATTAGCCCTGCCATAGAGCGAAACAGACGGCAGAATGGGATAATGCAAGATTGCAGACTCCTAGATGGAGAAAGACGAGTTTAAACAGTGGCTGAAACCTGTCGAACAACCACCTAAGTTTATTCTTTCAAGCTTTGTTTCTTCCGAGTTTATCTAAGTTCTGTTGAACGGTTGTGCTCCATTCATTTATTTAACTACAAGTGTTTATTAGCAACTTATTAGTTAAGTTAAAGGTTTGATACTGATTAGAACTTGAAGTGGCGGTGAGGTCTTGAAATATTCTGAGAAGGTCTTTAAAACGTCTTAAAAAGGTATTGAAATTTCCTGTGGGATTCCTGACTAAATAAGGCAGGTGTGAAAACACCCTAAAACATTTGCTGGATAAGTTGGAGGTTGGGCGACGTGGTGACCTCACAGCAAGAAGATCGCAGGTTCGAGCCTCGGCTGGCTCAGTTGGCGTTTCTGTGTGGAGTTTGCATGTTCTCCCCGCGTTCACGTGGGTTTTCTCCAAACACATGTGGTACAGGTGAATTGGGTAGGCTAAATTGTCCGTAGTGTATGTGTGTGAATTAGTGTGTATGGATGTTTCCCAGAGATGGGTTGCAGCTGGAAGGGCATCGGCTGCGTAAAACATATGCTGGTTAAGTTGCTGTGGCGACCCCAGATTAATAAAGAGACTAAGCCGAAAAGAAAATGAATGATGAATGAAAGTTGGAGGTTCATTTCCCTGTGGCGACCCCTGATGAATAAAGGGACTGAGCCAAAGGAAAATGAGTGAATGAATGAATGAATGAAGTTACCAAATGCAAACTCTTAGTTCCAAAATCCCCTTACAGACAGGAAGAGTTTAAATGGAGAGACCTTCAAAGCCCTGTTGGGATGAAACGCACATATGAATCATTTATGGGGCCGATTACAGCTTCAAAGGTTAACAGGGAACTAATCATGCGCCTTTGAAGGCGTTCAGTCTGTTTTTCTCAGCATCTCAAATAAATGTTTTCCGCCCGCAGGACACTCTCGGCGGAGGGTTCGACGCCACTCAAGCGTTCGTCGGCGACATGGCCAACTTCAACATCTGGGACCGAAAGCTGTCGGTGGGCGAGATTTACAACCTGGCCACGTGCAGCAGCAAAGCGCAAGTGGGGAACGTCTTCTCCTGGTTGGAAACCAGCATCGAGATCTACGGAGGAGCTTCCAAGTGGACATTCGAGGCTTGCCGCCAGCTGAACTGAGCGAAAATCCGAGCACGGAAATCTCCCAGCCGATGAGAGATACGAGTTACCAGGTGTCTGTTACCAAATCATCCGTCTTTAAAAGAAACATTTCGCAATCAAGAACCGACGTGGAGTTTTCTAGGTGTTTAATATTCCTCGTCTCTTAACACGTCTTGAAAACAATCACGTTTTGTTGTCGTTTATTTGAAGGAGGATATGATGAAAGGTTTAAGCGCGATGGCACTGTGGTTTTTTTATTTCTTTCTCGCTCTTCTCTGGTCGTTCGTTTGGGGCAAGCAATGCCTTACCGGAAAACTACTTAAACACGATTACGATGTTCGTCTTTACAGCCTGGATCATTCGTAAAAAGAACAGGAAGCCATGTAGTCTTTGCGAGTAGATTTCTTCGAACCGCGTTACCGTTTCCGTCAGGATTATTAGCTAGATCTAACCCACTGCCTGGGATACTCACTGTGAACTTTTCGGAGGTAGAATGTAAAGCAACAAAGACGAGTGTGTTTCATTTTTGACTTCGTTTTCCTCATGCTTTTGTTCTGTCTGATCACTTTCTGCTTCAAGCGTTTTCGTTTGTTCTATTTTGGGTTGTGTGTGCGTGTGTGTGTGTGGGTTTGTTAAAAATTGCCAACATATTTCAAGCCTGGGTGCCTTGGGCTGTTGAAAAAAGATCAGAACTCGACACATTTGTCATTATTTGCAGCGTACTTCTATTTATCTGTTGTTTTTCTTCTTTTTTCTCTCTACTGATCACGCCTCGTGATGATTCAAACGTGGACAGGCTGGCGAATCCAAGTCGTTTAAAATCGTGGTGTGTGTTTTTGGCAGGTGTTTGTACTTTTCAAGGAATGTTACGTGTACAGAAAAAACAGCATGAACATCGAAATGCTGCAACGGCATCAATGGAAAACTGCTTTTATTAGCTCTTTTTGGGTTGAGGTTTTATACTGTATTGTTATATGCTAAAAGCATGGCAGCACTGAAAGATGATAAAGGTCTAAATTTTGTAATAAAATTGTTATACCAAAAACGGAACAAAAAAAAAAACCCAGCTAGCATGCCTCCATTTGCAACGAACACACTTGTCATGTTATTGCGAGAGCAGATGATCATGCGTTGGAAAGTATGGGATCGGTACGATTTTTATAAAAGAGATACTTTTATTGATCGGAAGTGATGGTGAAGACATTTATAATGTTGCATAACTACATATTTCCAAATAAATGCATTTATTTTCAACTTTCTATTCATATAATTGTGTAAAAAAAAAAAAAGTTCGCAAAAGGTATCTGGGATGTTTTCAGCCACTCTCTGGTCTTAATTTGGCCAGAAATGTATCTGTGTTTCAGCAAATGGAATGATATTTGCTGACGAATCTTATTTTGACACATATTTTGGGAAAATGCTTTGAAAGCTCAACAATACACTCAAAGTTACTCCGCTTTCGTTATGTTGGGGGCAGTTTTTGCCCCATTGACTTCCATTATGATCACATTTTCTATCTCAAAGCAGCATATAATCATGCATTCTTGATTTTTCATGGTTATCCCTATTGTGAAGAGGTCAAATCAGCCATTTTTACTGTTGATTATCGGTTCCGGTGTATAAAAAAAACGTAGTTTCTGTGTTTTAAATAATAATTTTTGTACATTGTGTTACTAAATGTATATTATACAACACACACCAGCAGACTTTTTAATACTGGCATAGTATCTCTGCAGGTTGAGCTAATCAAGGATATCTTTGATTATGAAAATATACTGGCCACTTTATTAGGTACACCTTACTAGTACCTTGTTGGACCCCCTTTTGGCTTCAGAACTGCCTTAATCCTTCATGGGATAGATTCGACAAGGTACTGGACATATTTCTCAGAGATTTCTAAAGGGATGGACATGGTTAGCAACAATACTCAAGTAGGCTGTGGCGTTGACACAATGCTTAATTGGTACTAATGGGCCCAAAGTGTGCCAAGAAAATATCCCCCACACCATTACACCACCACCAGCAGCCTGAACCGTTGATACAAGGCAGGATGGATCCATGAATGTTGTTGACGCCAATTCTGACCCGACCATCCAAATGTGGCAGCAGAAATGGAGACTCATCAGACCAGGCAACGTTCTCCAATCTTCTACTGTCCAGTGTTGGTGAGCCTGTGTGAATTGTAGCCTCAGTTTCCTGTTCTTAGCTGACAGGAGCGGCACCCGGTGTGGTTTTCTGCTGCTGTAGCCCATCTGCCTCAAGGTTTGACATGCTGTGCATTCAGAGATGCTCTTCTGCAGACAGTCTGGCCATTCTCCTCTGACCTTTGGCATCAACAAGGCATTTTCACCCACAGGACTGGCGCTCACTGGATATTTTCTCGTTTTCACACCATATCTGTAAACCCCAGAGATGGTTGTGCGTGAAAATCCCGGTAGATCAGCAGTTTCTGAAATACTCAGACCAGCCCGTCTGGCACTAACAACCAAGACTCATTTAAAGTCACTTAAATCACCTTTCTTCCCCATTCTGATGCTCGTTTTGAACCTAAATGCATCAAGCTGCTGCTGGCTGATTAGAAATTTGCGTTAACAAGCAGTTGGAAAGGGTGTACCTAATAAAGTGGCCGGTTAGTGTATGACCAGAATGTAAAGGGAAACCAAATAGGCATACAATCACATCACAGTGCTGCAGAATAAACTCAATATGAATATCACATCAAGGTACAATCGTAGAGAACACAATTTAGAGTGGGAGCATAATCAAAAATCATTCAGTGAATGGACTCTTCCAGGAGACTGTTGAATTGGTAATTAGATTTTTCAGAATTATTCTGTTTTTTTTGACACATTTTTCCAGTAAATCCATGACTGAATTCAAGCACTCCTGGATACACAAGCTTGATATTATTCACCGTTGCAGCTTTCACAGTATCGCAGCATCTTATAATTCACTTTAAACCAGGTATTATGTTGCGGTTTCTCATAAAGCAGGCTGGTATGATAATGAAAAATCACATCATACCAAGAGTAAATCAGATTTGAGTTGAAGTAAGTGATGCATTGTGAAAACGGGTTGAAAAATATTTTTAAAGTCTTGGATCCACGTTAAAGGGAGAGTTCACACGCATAAGAAGGAAAAGTCAGCCATCATTTACTCATTCTTCACTTGTTCAGATATTCTGCTGGTAGCTGCCACCCACTGACTTCCATAGTAATATTTTTTTCTACTACGGATACACAGCAAAAAAAATTAAATAAATAAAAAATCAGTGTACATTTAACTCAATATAGTGGAGGAACTATGACGTCAGCTTGTAGGCCGATCGGCTGCTAGCATAAAACTGGTTCCCTCGATAAAATCTCCATGTGATTTTCCCATGGGCTTTTCGAAGATTGCGAATAATCAGCTCTGTGTTTAAACACTGTTTATTACACTTACACGTTTGGACCAGCCGGATAATCCACACACCAAAATACAACTTTTATCACTTTCGGACCTTAAATGCAGGGACGTGCAGAGACCTTTTAAGGGGCAGGGGCTCAAATGGAAAAAAGGGCACTTTTTTAAAATAACAATATTACTTGTACTTTAATAAATTAAATATATTAAAGGATATTTCACCCTAAATTCACCATGCACCCTTAAAATGACAGTTCATTCACAACTGAAAATTCTGTCATCATTTAGTCATTTTGTACTTGTTTCAAACCTATTTGACTTTTTTCTTCTGTTGAACAAAATAATATTTTGAAGAAAGCAGGAAACCTGTAACCATTTACTGGCATGGTATTTGTTTTTCCTGCTGTGGAAGTCAATGATTTCAGGTTTACAGCTTTCTTTAAAATATCTGCTTTAATCTTTCATTCTTTAGTGTTTAACGAAATATAGAAACAAAGATTTGGAACCACTTGAGTGCGAGTAAATGTTCAGTTTTGGGTGAACTATCCCTTTTCCATCTATTATTTTTGTTTGAGTTTTTTTCTGTTGAATAAAATAATAAAATATTGTGAGGAATGTAGGACACACTGATAGCTCCTGACATCCATAGCTAGCCTATATGTACTTGTTTTTATAGCTTCAATTAACATGATATATTCTGAATAAATGACTGCAAAATCGAGAGGGGAATATATTCATTATCCAGCTGTCATTTCTCCATTACATTAGCCTCAGCTAATAGCCTGTATGCCTGTGATATTGCCCGGGCTAAACTTTAACTAACTTATTACATGGAGGATGTTAGCAAGACAAAATAGTCTATTTGCTTTTGAACTTTTGGATAAATATCTGACGTTGAATTTGAGCCCCAGGTAGTCTTTTGTTAACTGTTACTCACCTCCATACACTGTAGATGAATGACGGATTAATTTACATCGGCGGTTCTGTCGATCATAGTGCGCGGCCGTTACGGAGGTCAGCCAGTAACACCTGTTTTACGCACACACCGTCTTCAGTTTGTGTATGGGCCAGACTGTAAGCTACAGGTATGGTCCAGATGTAGTCTGTGTGTAGTGCGGATGCAGGCGTTGAGAGACGTTACTCCACTGACCCCTTGCTTTAGAGGACAGAGCCAAAATTTAAATAGTGTCCTCATTCGGGCGTTCGCCTCACAAGTGGTTTCACTTTCCAAATCATCGGTTCGAGGCTCGCTTAGAGCGGGTAGACTAAAACCAAGATACACTTTAAAATTTTGTTTTTTTTATTGTTTAACAGGGAAAGTTGTCCTTAAATAGAACACGCATTAAGTTATCCACATATACATTATTAGCTCCAAAATAGAAAAAAGGACAGGGGCTCAAGCACCCAAAGCACCCCCCCCCCCCCCCCCCCCACCCCATCCCCCCCCGAGTGGACTGATCTACACGGCTTTAAAACGCTCCAGTGTCTGTCTATAATGACCTTCACGGCCAATCACAGTCACTTCTGTTGAGCACTGGTGATTACGATGGCAAATCAGCTGTTTATGAACGCGCTCAGCAGAGCTTCAATGTTAGCGAGAAATGGACGTTTTTGAAACCAGTACTGGACAACACTATTACCGACAACACAGGGGTGTGCTACAGGGGACTGCAATGTTTTACCCTCTTACCGGGTTACTCTGGCTGAAGCAGGGAAGCCCCCACGGTGTTTACCTGCTGCCATGAACTGAAGTCTCGGAGGACACTTCAGCGTATTACTCTTAAAGATGTTTGATGCCTAATATGCTTTTAATTGTTTAAATCAAACTCAACTGAATGATATTAAAGTGACGTTTACACCATTTCTGCATTTTGAAATCGCAGCAACAGCTGGAGGTTTGTAGTCCACAGCATGTTATTGCAATGTTTACAGTGTTAATCCTATACTTCCGGATTTCTTCCCACCGCAGCCTCGCTTTCATGCTTTAAAATAAGCGTGAAATAAGCGTATTCCCACATTAAAAGTTGAGGTAGAACTGAACTTTTAAGTAGAACGTTAGTCACAAGACCCAACAGAGCGTTGATTTCACGTCTATGAGAGAAATGACTATTTATTCAGCAAGATTGGATTTCCGAGGCACTTATGTTGTAACTCACTATTGCTGGAAATCTATGATTCATAATTTTCTTTGAACTTACAAGGATCTTAGATATCTTATGATAAACTCTTTATAGCTCGTCCTTCATCAGTTATTTATGAACGGCAGTCGGCTATGAGGGAAATGGAAGAAAAAAATGAGTTAGAAACTGTCCTTTAGTTCAAATTTGTGACTGATTGACTGACTAACTGATTTATTGTTTGATTGATCGGTTGGTTGGTTAATTGATTGCCTGTTTGATTGATTGATTGATTGGTCGATCGATTGGTCGGATGGTTGATTGATTGACTGATTGATTGGTTTGTTGGTTGGTTGGGTGATTGATTGATTGACTGATTGATTGGTTTGTTGGTTGATTGATTGATTTGTTGGTTAGTTGGCTGACTGATTGGTTTGTTGGTTGATTAACTGATTGATTGGTTTATTGGTTGGTTGATTGATTGACTGATTAATTAGTTGACTGATTGATTAGTTTGTTGGTTAATTGATTGATTGGTTGGTTGATTGGTTATTAGATTGTTTGAGTGAATGATTGGGTGACTGGTTTATTGATTGACTGATTGGTTGATTGATTGGTTGATTGATTGGTTTGTTATTTAGTTGGCTGGTTGACTGATTGATTGGTTTGTTGGTTGGTTGACTGATTGATTTATTGATTGATTGCTTTGTTGGTTGATTGATTGATTGATTGATTGACAGATTAACTAGTTCACTGATTAGTTTGTTGGTTGGTTGACTGATTAATAAGTTTGTTGGTTGGGTGACTGATTAATTTATTGATTGATTGGTTTGTTAGTTGATTAACTGACTGGTTTGTTGTTTGGTTGATTGATTGACTGACTGATTGATTGGTTTGTTGGTTGGTTGGGTGATTGATTGATTGGTTTGTTGGTTGATTGATTGGTTTGTTGGTTGATTGATTGAATGATGATTGAATGATTTGTTGGTTGGTTGGCTAACTGATTGGTTTGTTGGTTGATTAACTGATTAATTGGTTCATTGGTTGATTGATTGACTGACTGATTAACCAGTTGACTGATTGATTAGTTTGTTGGTTGGTTGACTGATTGATTAGTTTGTTGGTTAATTAATTGATTGGTTGATTGGTTACTTGATTGTTTGAGTGAATAATTGGTTGATTGATTGGGTGACTGGTTGATTGATTGACTGATTAGTTGATTGACTGATTGATTGGCTGGCTAATAGATTGGCTTGTTGGTTGATTGATTGACTGATTGGTTGATAGATTGATTTCTTGGTTAGTTGGCTGGTTAACTGATTGGTTTGTTGGTTGACTGACTGATTTATTGATTGATTGATTTGTTGGTTGATTAACTGATTGTTTTATTGGTTGGTTGATTGATTGATTGACAGATTAACTAGTTGACTGATGGATGAGTTTGTTGGTTGGTTGACTGATTGATTAGTTTGTTGATTGGGTGACTGATTAATATATTGATTGCTTGGTTTGTTAGTTGATTAACTGATTGGTTTGTTGGTTGATTGATTGACTGATTAGTTTATTGACTGATTGATTAATTTGTTGGTTGATTAATTGGTTAGTTGATTAATTGGGTGATTGGTTTACTGGTTGGTTGCTTGTTTGATTGACTTATTGGTTGATTGACTGGTTAATTGGTTGACTAATTAATTGGTTTGTTGTTTGTTTGACAGACAGATTGATTGACTAGTTGATTGATTGATTGATTGATTGATTGATTGATTGATTGATTGATATTCATACAAGGGGAGCGGCCAGTTTTATAACACAACCAAAAAAAACTGCTGAAGCACAAGATGCTCTGATACTGGACTTGGTTTAAAATCTGAAACCATTCATGGACAAACCAGCAGAGCAAGCACATTGTAAAACATCTAACATTTCAGATGTTTTACATTGTTTTAGTCATTGCTTAAATCCCTCAACCAAAGTCATCATAGTCGAGTATTATTATAATATCAATATTACTACCTTTAGTTTAATTTTTGGGCTTACTGTCACTTTAAGTCTGCAGCAGAGTGAATCAATCAACCAACAAATAAATCAATCAACCAGTCATTCGGAAAGCATAAAAACTGCTGAAGCACAGGATGTGGATGCTGGACTTGATTTAAAACTCTAAAACTAAAATATAAAGAAGCAAAACAAAGCACAAGCATTGGATGATTACTGGCCGAAAACAGACAGATGAGTGGACAGATGTGGTTCAAGTCAAGGAAAAGAGCACTGGTGATGCATGGAGCCAATGAAAGGATCCTTGATGCTTTCTGTCAAGCATGAATGAAGTGCAATGCTATGGGCTGCTTTGCTGGCGGAGAGAGCTGGGAGATTGATAGAGAGTGCAAGGAACACGATCACAACGTCATGCAGTTCCCTGTGGTCAGCGCTCGATTGGTTCAGATTTCATCATGCAGCAGTACAAAGATCCAAAGCGTACTTCTGAGTTATGCAAAACCTATTTGGGGAAGAAGCTGAGAGCCAGCGTACTGTTTTTTGATGGACTAGCCTGCACTATTGCCAGATTTAAACCCTGCGGAGCTCCTGTGGGATGCGCTTAAGTGTAAGGTCAGAGAAAACTGACCTACAAGCCAGTTCCACCTCTGGGAAGTGATAGAGAGAGCGTGAGTTGAAATCTTCCCATATTGTACACTACATACATACAGTATACTGTGTATGGGTGGATCAAGAGACACGGGAACATTTTAGATAACTCCAACTCCAAGATAAACATTTTATTAATCTTTTCTTGTAACAATCTAACAATTACTTCATGATAACTGATGCTAAATGTATTACTCAGAAGGTAGAGACAAATATAGGTATAGTGAGAGTTTTTAGGTTACCCAAACACACATACCCTGTACAAGCATTATTTTTCAGAGATATCTTGATATATCATGTGTTAATATTTAAATATAAGCCTATTTAGGTTAAAATAAACATCTATTTTCTGTATTAATTGTCATTTCAGTAATAAAACATATATTTTGTGTCTGTTTCTACATTCTGGTCAGCTCTGTTATGAAAAAAGGCACGACACTCTTTAAAGCACTGATAGAAAAAGCATGTGACTTGCTCCAAGTGATGTCACCTCCTCTGGCGGGAAACTCTTGAGGTATGTCATAATTCTTCTCTCATTAACTTGAGCATAATGTTTATAATATATGTCACAATCACCAGCGATCTAATCCTCACTAATGGACTACAAATCTGCAATTTTGGACTACAAGACTCAGCCATGAAGTGTGTGTGCTGTGTATATAGTCCTTGTGATCAGTCCATAATGATCCTCTGGCTGTGAGTGTGTGCAATGAGCGGAATCTGGAACAGGTGTGTGTGAGTGGTGCATAACTGGAACTTGTAGTCTATAATGGCGGATTTGTAGTCTGTTAGCAAACTGTCTGTTTACCAGCGATCTTCCAGGATTAGATTGCTGGTGATTGTGATGATACATCAATAGCAGATTCATTATTTCTCAACTCTGCTACTATGATATTTCAGTGAATTTCTCATTTAAGTACAAAACAACGTGATGAAAATGTATCAAATTCAGTTTTAGACACGCCATGTGGTGTCAGGTTTGAGGTTAGCATCTTGAGGTAAACACAAAATGGTGGAAAATGCCAACTCTGTTGTTGTCAACTCTGATAATGGTTTAAAACGTTTAACAATAAGTATTAGAATCAAATGTGATGTATTTTGTATCATTTGGTAGATGTGGAGTAATACAATGTTTGTTTACTGTAAAGCTGAAAGCATTTGTCATTAAGCTACATGGTAAACTTGAAAAAAACTGGACCTGTACACTCTCAAGATACAAAACTTGTCACTGCGGTGGTACCTTTTCAAAGGGCACAATTAAATGTACCTTAAATGTGCACATTGGTACCTTAAAAGTACATTTTTTTTACCCTTAGGGTACACTTTTGTGTCTTGATAGGACTATAAGGTACATTGAGGTACACCCCAGTGACAGGTTTTGTACCTTTAATTTTAGAAGAGTATATCCATAAATAAAATGACAGATAGCTTATGATATACTTTTATAACTCTGGCTTTACAAATACATTAACAGTCTAGATTAGACTTATAAAATCCAACCTACCGCTACAACATCTGGCCTATCCACCTCAAATGTCAAGCAACGGCTACTCTATGTCGTTGTATATCATTCCAGGCCATTTGAGTACAGTGAACTCATTGTCATGTTCAAGAAACCAGTCTGAGATGATTCACGCTTTATGACATGGAGCGTTATCCTGCTGGAAGTAGCCATCAGAAGATGGAGACACTGTGGTCATAAAGGGATGGACATGGTCAGCAACAATACTCAGGTAGGCTGTGGCTTAGACACGATGCTCAATTGGTACTAATGGGGCCAAAGCGGATATTTTCTCTTTTTCGGACCATTCTCTGTAAACCCTAGAGATGGTTGTGCGTGAACATCCCAGTAGATCAGCAGTTTCTGAAATACTCAGACCAGCCCGTCTGGCACCAACAACCATGCCACGTTCAAAGTCACTTAAATCCCCTTTCTCCCCCATTCTGATGCTCGGTTTGAACTGCAGCAGATCGTCTTGACCATGAGTTGCTGTGATTCACGCGAGTCATGTGATTGGCTGATTAGACATTTGCGTTGGACAGGTGTACCTAATAAAGTGGCCGGTGATTATATTAATAAAAACGTTTCTGCATGAACTGGAAATTTCAAACACACATGTTATACACTTGTACGGTACAACTGGCTGTTGACACACACATCTAATGAGATGATCACATTTCAGCAACACAATCCATTTAGGCGTGTGGTAGACCCAGTCCAGAAGCAATGCCGAAGTTCATGAGAATGGGACAGAAATGTGACTATATCTTAACCAAACTGAACAATAGAAACATGTTACCTGATCCAATGAATCTCGATGTCCGCAGTGACATTCAGGTGGAAGGGTCAGAATTTGGTGTAAACAACAAGAAAGCATCGATCCATCTGGACAGTGCTTCAGTCTGATGTAATACTATCAGGGATATTGTCTTGCCACACTTTTGGTCCCCTTGACAATGAGTTCCCTATACTCAAATAGCCTTAACAGGCATCAGATCTCAATCCAATAGAGCGCTTTTAGAAACTGCTGGAATGAAAGATTCCCCTCATTAATGCGCAGCCGGCAAATCCGCAGCATCTGCATAATGCAAATGACATCAATAAGGACCAAAATATCAAATGAATCTTTCCAGTATCTTTATGAATAAAGTTCTGGAGGCATAGTGTGCCGTACAAACCTAATACAGTAAAGAAAGTACTTATGAAAGTGAACATGTTTGAGTAGTTCCAAAATGTTGAATGCTAGCGTGTTATCCTGAGCTAACCAACAAACAGCCAATATTGGACATATCATGTTTCCCCCACATCCTCCCGAAACATGCGCCCTTCCCCCAATCATCCAGTGTCCCTCCAATTCCCGAGAGTATTGCTGGGATACTGTATATGTATTTCTACCTTGAGATGACCTCAGAACAGATCATCACTGCACGTTTTCCCCTTTAAGACTTGGTGCTGATAGTTATTTATGGCATAGGAAATGGACTCAAGCTTCCACCCAGAACATACTTCATGCAACCTCAAAGGAAAATGTAACTATTTTGAGAGCGTGCCGATTGAAGCTCCAAGCTTTAGACACAACATAACTGGGGCATGAGCTGATCATGCAAAAATATACTAGCGAGATTGGACTAATTCATGCGTTTGGCCACTCTCTTTCACCAAATAAAATGTAAAATAGCTGCAAACGGCCTGAGACAGTTTGGACTCCTCTAGCCTAAATGAGCTTTTCCAAGAGGGGAAGGTATAAACAATATTTGAATATTAAAAATGGAGTTGACTGCTTAGCAACTTAAAGTTGGTGTAAAGCACAAACTGAAAAAGAGTTCAGAATTGTGATGTTTTCGACTGTAGTTTACAAAGCTTTTTTCCCCATTTGGTTTGATTTTATAAGGACTTGAATGCTCTTATGATACAACAACTGATTTCAAGTGTAATTGTGTTGACATTCAAATTCAATGGCCAACAATGAGACCTTTTTTCAGTCTCTAACAGCTCAGTTTTTGTAGTTTGTTCAGACTAGTCAGATTGCATTGGTGACTTTTATGCCACTTAAGCATGTTTTAGAGAAGTTTATTTATAGGCTAATTTGGAGAGTATTACATGCTTATGATTGGCCACGGTTGGTCCCGCATTAGCTTACATATGATTTACCAATCAGATGAATCCTAATACACTATAAATAACCTTTGAATCTTACCTTAAGGCTGGCTCACACTCTGCGTTTTTTTTTTTTAAATGCTGAACGATTGTGGCGTGGCATGACGAACACTGTATGATCTCAGCCGTCATAAAGTCAGACTGAATGACAATGAAGACGTGCCAAACACTAAAGAAAATGCCCCTGGAGTTAGACGTCATCCACCCGTGACACTTTCACTATCCTGCATTCTGAAATGATTCCTCACAGCAAATGTAAACCAACCGAAATGGCAATTTTGCACACAGCGCGCCTCAATAATAAAACCAGGAAGCAAAAAACTGTTTTGACGGTTCCCCGTGTTTTTTTGAATTGTAGCATGGATTGTGTCATCGAATTTAGAGCTCCTTGGATTGGATTGGCTTCTTGGATCACTGCAGAAAAGTGTCTGAAATCTTCTGACACTGCCAGAACCTTCATCGAACTTCCTTTGCTCAATACTTTGTTGATGCACCTTTGGCAGCAATTACAACCTCAAGACTTTTTGAATATGATGCCACAAATTTGGCTCACCTGTCTTTGGGAATTTTTGCCCATTCGTCTTTTCAGTACCTCTCAAGGTCTATCAGGTTGGATGGGAAGCGACGATGTACAGCCATTTTCAGATCTCTCCAGAGATGTTCAATAGGATTTAGGTCTGGGCTCTGGCTGGGCCACTCAAGGACATTCACTGAGTTCTTATGAAGCCACTCCATTGATATTTTGGCAGTGTGCTTTGGGTCATTGTCCTGCTGGAAGATGAACCGTCGCCCCAGTCTAAGGCCAAGAGCACTCTGTAGCAGGTCTTCATTCAGGATGTCTCCGTACATTGCTGCATTCATCTTTCCCTCTATCCTGACTAGCCTTCCAGTTCCTGCTGCTGAAAAACATCCCCACAGCATGATGCTGCCACCACCATGCTTCACTGTAGGGATGGTATTAGCCTGGTGATGAGTGGTGCTTTGTTTTCTCTAAATGTAACGTCTGGCATTCACTCCAAAAAGTTAAATTTTAGTCTCTTCAGACCAGATAATTTTGTTTCTTATGGTCTGAAAGTCCTTCAGATGCCTTTTGGCAAATTCCTTTACTAAGCAGTGGCTTCCGTCTGGCCACTCTACCACACAGGCCTGACTGGTGGATTGCTGCACAGATGGTTGTCCTTCTGTAAGGTTCTCCTCTCTCCACAGAAGAACGCTGGAGCTCAGACAGAGTGACCATTGGGTTATTGATCACCTCCCTGACTAAGGCCCTTCTCCTCGATCTCTCATCTTAGATGGCCGGCCAGCTCTAGGAAGAGTCCTGGTGGTTCCAAACATCTTCCACTTACGGGGATGGCAACTGTGCTCAATGGAACTTTCAGAGCAGCGAACCTTTTCTGTAACCTTACCCAGCCTCGTGCCACAAGACGTTCCTGTCTCGGAGGTCTACAGACAATTCCTTTGTCTTTATGCTTGGTTTGTGCTTTGACATGCACTGTCAACCCTGGGAGTTTATATAGACAGGTGTATGCCTTTTCAAATCATGTCCAATCAACTGAATTGGCCACAGGTTGAACTGCAATGAAGCTGCTGGAACATCTCAAGAATAAACAGAGGAAACAGAATGAACCTGAGCTCAATTTAGAGCTTCACGGCAAAGGCTGTGAATACTGATGTACATGTGAACAAGAGGATCAAAATAGACAGGGAATAGACAATTATTTCAAAATTATGATACTTTTAAAGTCAAAATCATGACCTCGGAGAACAAAATAAACAAGAAAGGTAGTTCATGATCCGCATTAGCTAATGCACGATTCACCAATCAGACGGTTCCTAAATCACTATAAATAACCAGAGTATCTTACCTTAGCCATCTTCGTCTTGAACAATCCCCCCTTTCACTCCTACTCCTCCCCTTTCCTTATCAGGGCAGCACGGAGGCCCAATGGTTAGCACCATTGCCTCACTGCAAGAATGTCACTGGCTCAGATCCTACCTGGCCAAGTTGGCATTTCTGTGTGGAGTTTGCATGTTCTCCCCAGGACCTCAGGTTTCCTCCCACAGTCCAAACACATGTAACATAAGTATGAATGAAGCTGCTGAAATATCTCAAGAATGATCAGTGGAAACAGAATGAACCTGAGCTCAATTTAGAGCTTCACGGCAAAGGCTGTGAACACTGATGTACATGTGAACAAGAGGATCAAAATAGACAGGGAATAGACACTTATTTCTAAATTATGATGCTTTTAAAGTCAAAATCATGACCTCAGAGAACAAAATAAACAAGGTAGTTCATGATCTTTTAAAGTGTTTTGGTATTTGCTATGGACTTTGAACGACTTGTTATCTATGGAGGATGAGGGAGCTCTCAAAATTCATCTAAAACATCTTCATTTGTGTTCTGAAGATTAACGAAGGTCTTCATACAACATGAGAGTGAGTAGTTGTGTTGCAGCTGGAAGAGCATCCAATGCTTAAAGATATGCCAAAGAAGCTGGAGGTTCATTCCACTGTGGCGAAGGAAATGAATATGCGAATGAATGAATGAGGGCGAGTAATTAATAACAGCATGCTAATTAATGAACTAATCCTTAACTCAGTGATCACGTTCCTGAACAGCATTCAGAGATCACTCACAGAAATATTATGTCATCCAATCAAATGCTCTGTGAAGGAATATCCTCCCCAAAGTGCTGTTTCGCAAAGCTGCTGACTCTGGTGTAGAGTTACAGCCTCAAAATTGGTCACTTATGAGGTTCCACGTCACTTAAGATGCTCTCTTTGAAGACTCACTCGCTTGCTGAGCCTGTATTTCCTCCAACGTCTCATAGAGTGTTTCTCCTCTCCAGCGGGTGGGTGGTAATGAGTCTGCAGCGAATGCTTCTGCACAGGCTGGAGGCAACGTGCACAACACTGACTGACATCCTAGTACATTTTTTGGAGGAAAACCACACGTTTCACAAGCATACGAAGAAGCATCCGGCCTTGGAAGCCAGTCATGCAGCTAACAAACTCGCATGCCCCAAAATACATCCGTCGCTGCTAGCCAGATCAACATCTGCTTGTTTAAGCATGCATGGGAAAGCTTTATGCAACTTCCTGCCTGCTAATTCTTGGATGAAACTCTTGGTAGCTTGTTGAATACTAAACAGGCCCTTCCCAGAAAAGCGTATGCTTTTCTTTTCTTTTCCGGCTGACTTGGAGGCTTGTGCAGTCTGGGCTGGTTAAAGTACAGTATGATGGGATGTAAATCTCCCACTCTTTTTGCCACCACCGCACCTGATTTGAATTCCTAATGGCCGCCGTATCCCTTGGCTGCTCTCCCAGTGGTGACCATGAAAAATGCATGATCAGTTTGAGTAAACAACAACATCTTAAAGTGGGTCAGAAGAATGGGGAAAGCTGGCCAGGTTATACTGGCGTTGAGGCCAATCTAAAGAGACTAGTGACCCTACCATACACCGGGCACAATGGGCTGCCAGGTAATTATTAAGTTATTTAAATAGCCATTTTGCTATTTTGCTATTTTGAGGCAACTAAAATAGGCCGCTCCATTGACCAAGATGCTGTTTAAGATGCTGGCTCAACGTTTGATTGTGGTCACTTTCCAACACAACCGAAATAAAGTTTATTTATAAACTAATTTGGAGAGGAGCACGCGCTTATGATTGATTGCAGCTGGTCCTAATTGCGTGATTCACCAATCAGACGTTTCCTAAATCACTGTAAATAACCAGAGTATCTTACTTTAGCCATCTTCGTCTTGAAGAATCCCCTCTTCCAACCCTACTCCTCCCCTTTCCTTATCAGGGCAGCACGGAGGCCCAATGGTTAGCACCATTGCCTCACAGCAAGAATGTCACTGGCTCAGATCCTACCTGGCCAAGTCGGCATTTCTGTGTGGAGTTTGCATGTTCTCCCCGTGTTAGCGTGGGTTTTCCCCGGGCACTCCATTCCCCCCACAGACCAAAAAAATGTAACATAAGTAAATTGACAAACAAAATCTTCATCATAGACAAGCGTAAAATTCAGCATACACTCTCCAGAGCCATTAATAATCTACATTCGCCAAGCGGGGGGAGTTCTTGAGACCTACCTGAACTCGGACTCCCCTCTCGACCTGCAACGGGGGGGGGGGGGGGGGGGGG
>CAIGQQ010037234.1:48015-58250 GCA_903798035.1 Danio albolineatus | reverse complement strand
TATTATTATTATTATTATTATTATTATTATTATTATTATTATTATTACTATTATTATTATTACTATTATTTATATTATTTTAAGACAAGACACATGATTCCTTTTTACATTTATTAAAATTACAGAACTATAATTGGCTAAATAGCACCATATATAACGAAAAATAATACACTGCACAATTGTTTAATTTAAAAAAATCCCTTTAATGTTTTATTTAGTGAAAAAAATTATTGTTGACGCTCTGTTTGAAGCCTGTTTTTCTGTTACTAATCAAAATCTTTTGTTCTTGACAAGTAGAATATAATAAAACAAATAATTACCAAAACAAAAAACCCTTGACAACAGTCAATCGATTGCCTCTGTGGCGAACGGTTTTGTGACAAGTATCACACGAAGCCTCGTCATTATTTACTGGAGTAAAATAACTCCAGATTACACTTCGTTTACGTTCAGTCAGGAGACCACCGCTCCGCACTGGAGCTGACCTATTAGCAGAGATACAGCGGAAGAACATTACAGTTCCCATTCGTGTTCATAATATAAAATATTAGTAAATATTCATATAATATGCAGCGCTATAATAATAGTGATATTCTAAAATCTCTGATCACTCAGTAAGAAACCCCCCCCAGAAAAGATCCATACTTTTACTAAAGAATCGATGCTTTTGATACATCGAAAATATGGATGCTTCAGGATCGATCCGCCCATCCCTAATCAGCAACTGTCACTCAGAAACAAGCTCAAAACAACCTTAAATACACATTAATAATAATAATGATCAGAAGGTGGGGGAGATATAAACACAGCACTTGTAAATTAAACAACCAAAGCTGACGCCTCAAAAAACCCATGAATTTCCCATCTGGAGAGTTTGCCATCTTTAACCAGCGATGTTTTGCGATCGTGGCACAGTGTTCTCAATGGCGAACCCATGGTTAAACAGATCTGCCGACACACGGGGCCAGTCGAAAGTCATGCAGATATTAATGAGTGTAATGGCGTCTGTTCCGCCCGCTGACCTCCAGTGTTTGTTTTTGTATTAATCGGGAACACATGGCGATACCTGAACCCTCTCCTCACGCTCCAGAATGCCACGTGGGTGGCAGAGGATTGAAAACAACACCTCGTAGCACAGCAAAAACAACCGTAGCGTGCGTGCGTGTGTGTGTGTGTGTGTGTGTGGGTTTCCTTCCCCTGCTTTGTTACTCCATTCAGTACGGTCTTCGAGCCACGCTCTCCAAAATGCAATAATAACACTGAATGAATAACAAGCGTGTTTGCTAATAACACATGTATTTGCCGCACTGTAAAGGATATAACTTTCAGCACGCCGCTCTGCTCTCACGAAAGCCTGTGTCGACAGCCAAACATGTTATTTCCAGTTGTGCGTTGATGCTAAATATTTACGCTCCAAGGCAATGAATAAATCGGCGAAACTTACCGTAAACTTCGACAAGTGTTTTTAATTAGAGCCACACGTTTATTTGAGTTTTTGTTGGACATGTTGTGTCCATGCGTCACGGCTTAAAGGGATAGTTCACCCAAACTATGAAATTCACAAGAACATCTATTGAAAAATGCTCCATTGTCCTCTATAGTGTGGATGTCCGAGCATTTTCCAGACATTTATAGAGCCTCACATTTATTTGAGTGTTTATTGTATGTATTGTGTCCGTGTGTCACGACTTAAAGGGATAGTTCACCCAAACAATAAAATTCAAAAGAAAATGCATTTGAAAAATGCTCTATTGACTTCTATAGTGTGGATGTCCAAGCATTTTCCAAATATTTATAGAGCCACACATTTAATTTTATGCTACAAATTCGTATATGTTTCTTGGAAAAAATATCTTTTTAAAACGAATTTCGTTAGCTAGAATTTGTATCTTAATTGTTATGTATTTTTCGTTGGTCAGTTAACTACTAGATTAAAAAGAATAACGAATAACTAATAAGCCCACTATGTGCTTCAGCGCCGAAACACGAGTTGCCGTGAGATTACTATTAATTACACATTTGAATAGGCAGGACGGGCTTTTACAATGTATTTAACAAAAAAAAAAACGTGGTACCGGCTATTCGTACCAATAATGAGAGGGCGCGAATTATTGCAGCTTATTTATTTATTTTTAAAAATAATTTAGATTGATTATTAAACAATATACACTACAATACATTGACAAAGCAAGAAAGAATGAAAATAAATAAAGGTGTGTGTTTGTGTGTTTTAAAGTGTGTATGTACTTGTAAGGTGGGAGACGTAAAGAAAAAATATTTGATTAATTTAATTAAATTGTAATTGACCGGCACACACGACCGAACTCGTCAAAAAATTGAACATGCTAGACTTTCTGCGACGGTGTCGTGAAGCGGCGCAGGCATGGAATCGGTTATCGTGAACTATGCCACATTACATGACACGATTGAATCTTGTGTCACGGCGCCTATTTGTCCTTTACGAATCTCTACGACGCCCTACATCAAGAAAATCATGCCAAAATCGTGTGATCTGACCGGGGCCTTAAAGGGATAGTTCACCCGAAAATGATAATTCAAAAGAAAATGCATTGAAAAATGCTCTATTGACTTCTATAGTGTGGATGTCCAAGCATTTTCCAAATATTTATAGAGCCACACATTTATTGGAGTTTTGTGCTACAAATTCATATATGTTTCTTGGAAAAAAAATCTTTTTAAAACGAATTTCGTTAGCTATAATTTGTATCTTAATTGTTATGTATTTTTCGTTGGTCAGTTAACTACTAGATTAAAAAGAATAACGAATAACTAATAAGCCCACTATGTGCAAACCACGAGTTGCCGTGAGATTACTATTAATTACACATTTGAATAGGCAGGACAGGCTTTTACAATGTATTTAACAAAAAAAACAAAACGTGGTGCCGGCTATTCATACCAACAATGAGAGGGCGTGAATTATTGCAGCTTATTTATTTATTTTAAAAAACAATTTAGATTGATTATTAAACAGTATACACTACCATACATTGACAAAGTAAGAAAGAATGAAAATAAATAAAGGTGTGCGTTTGTGTGTTTTAAAGTGTGCATCTACTTGCATGGTGGGAGACGTAAAGAAAAAATATTTGATTAAATGAATGAAATTGTAATTGACCGGCACACACATGACCGAACTCATCAAAAAATTGAACATGCTAGACTTTCTGCGACGGTGTCGTGAAGCGTCGCAGGCATGGAATCGGTTATCGTGAACTATGCCACATTACACGAGAAGACACGATTGAATCTTGTGTCACAACGCCTATTTGTCGTTTACGAATCTCTACGACGCCCTACATCAAGAAAATCATGCCAAAATCTTGTGATCTGACCGGGGCTTTAAAGGGATAGTTCACCCGAAAATGATAATTCAAAAGAAAATGTATTGAAAAATGCTCTATTGACTTCTATAGTGTGGATGTCCAAGCATTTTCCAAATATTTATAGAGCCACACGTTGGAGTTGGAGTTTTTTGCTGTACATATTGTGTTCATGCATTAGGACTTAAAGGGATAGTTCACCCAAAAATGAAAATTTAAAAAAGTGTACTGAAGAATGTTCTTTTGACCTGTATACCGTGGATATCCAAGCATTTTTCAGAATATCTTGTTTTGTGTTCAAGAGAAAAAAGAAATTCTTAAAAGTTTACAACTACGGTGCAAAAAAACCCTGCTGGCCCTAAATTTTTAAGCTGAATCAAACTAACATTATGAGTCTACTGAACTTGCATTATAAAAGCTCACATATGTGTAGGTATAGTATATAGCCGGTCATATTGGGGGGGATATAAACACACCCAATCCTTTTTTTTCAATTTAACAACATAAAAACGGTGGACCAATTGGAGCGGTTTTGAGACCGACCGCAACTTTACGTAGGAGTGCGGTCCCCCCGCCCACCCATATTGATTGATAGGCGCGCGTTACCATATCCTCAGTTTGTTGTTTCACGTCCGCCATTTTCTTAGTGTGAGTCGAAGCGATGCCACCAAAGGAACACCCTTGCGCTGTTTTTGGATGCAAGGCTCAACACAAGAGCCTTCATCGTCTTCCTGGAAATGAGCAACAGAGGCTTAAGTGGCTTCATCTTTAACGATCAGGTGACTGAAAACGTACCTAAACTGTCGTATGTTTGCGCTAACATTTTTAGCGCAGACTGCCTTGAGAATGCAGGACACTTCCACTCGGGATTCGCGAATAAATAGTTTTTGAAAAATGGATCAGTTCCAACAATCCGCGATCCTTATAAATCATACCAATGCAGTGTTTATCTTAGTGGATATCTTTAAGTCTTGTCTGTATTTGTTTGTAGAACTCTGATATGGCGAACTTTATCAAACGCATTACGGATGATGCATGCATCGTTACATAGCGGCTGTAAAACTGTACAAAGACATAAATGATTTTGTAACTACAACTCTGACACATTCTGGCTCATTCGGATGATTGATTCCTCAACAGTCGTCTCTGCTTGTTCTGTGTCCGAGTCCGGGTCGTACACGTACGGCTGAATGCTTCTGTCTGTCTGCCTGTCTGTTGCCGTACACAAAGCAGGGGCGCTCTTGGCTCCGCCCCTTTGTTAAGATTGGCGGGAAGTCGAAACTAATTTTCATGTGAAGCAACACACCCCTAAAACAGCGACCTGTGTACACGCCCCCAAAATTACACATTTTAACACATTATAATAAAACAATCTGAATTGTGTTTTGATCTGAACCTAGACTGGCACACTCAGAACAACCATAGTAGTGATATAAAATCTTAAAAAAGGGTTCATGTATGTGCCCTTTAAGTTAGAACATGATTAACTTAATTTAATAAGTTATAAGGACTGAAAAGATCAAATTTTTTACAGTGTAGGCTACTTGAGTAAGAGTAAATGAAGAGAAAATGTTGGATTTTTGGGTGAACTGCACCTTTAACTCAAAAAACTTGAGCTTTGTGCTGAATTTGAAAATCATGGCTTTATTTTTGTTGTGGCTCAGTGGTTATCACTGTTGCCTCAAAGCAAGAAGTTTGCTAGTTTGAGTCCCAGCTGGACCAGTTGGCATTTCTGTGTGGAGTTGGCATGTCCTCTCCTTGTTCGCGTGGGATTCCTCCGGGTGCTCCGCCACAGTCCAAACACATGCGCTATAGGTGAACTGAATCAGCTAAATTGTCTGTAGTGTGTGAATGAGTGTGTATGGGTGTTTTCCAGGACTGGGTTGCAGTTGGAAGGGCATCCGCTGTTTAAAACATATGCTGGAGTAGTTGGTGGTTCATTCCGCTGTGGAAACTTCTGAAATAGAGACTAAGCAGAAGGAAAATGAGTGAATGAAAAAAGAAAAAGTATTGTACACTGTTGAAACATGTCAGTTAGATCAATGTCTGGCTGACAGACAAGCATCGGCAGAGTATTTTTGGCGGAGAAGTCTAAATTAATTTAGTGAATCATTTGTTTGGATGGCTCATTTAAAAGGTTTATTTGAGTCATCGTACGAGTCGGTTCCCAGAAGTCTGACATTTTGATGTGTTATCCATTCACTGATTTGTGTCGTGAAATGAATATTCAGTTAAATACTGCCTAAGGGCCTTGCTTTTTAAAGACGGTGTAGAAATATTCATCAATTGCCATTTAAAGCTGTATACATTGCCATCATCCTTCAAACCAATAGAATCATTTTTGATAATGGCAAATACAAAAGATGTGACATGGTGGCTCAGTGGTTAGCACTGTTACTTCACAGCAAGAAGGTCACTAGTTCGAGTCCTGGTTATGCCAGTTGGTAAGTTTGCATGTTCTCCCCATGTCCAAACACATGCACTATATGAATTGAATAAACTAAATTTGCCATAGTGTGCGACTGTTTGTGTGTGACTGAGAGGCGACAAGTGTTTCCCAGTACTGAGTTACGACTGGAAGGGCATCCGCAGTGTAAAACATGTGCTGGAACAGTTGTGGAATCTACTATGGTGACCTCTGAAATAGAGACCCCGTTTACACTAGGTGCGTTTTAGTTTTAAAACGGCGTTTTAGCATGAAAACGATCCGCGTCCACACTAGCGTTTCACTCAGCGTTTCTGAACATATCTCCGTCCACACTACACCACCAAAAACATATATCACATGACCATTCGGCCACTCTGGGCATGCGCGTTCAAGTATAAACAGGAAGCATGTGTCTCGCTCGACATTCTAAATAGGGCTTACGCCGCTTGAAACGTGAGCGATTAGCAAGTGCTGGAACAGTAGCTTGCCTCTTGTGAATATATGCAGCTGTTGTAGTAAAAAAGGCAGAGTTTAACTGCACAATGGCGCCTAAAACGGACAATAGTGCAAACAATGCTCCCATTTCTGTGTCCATGTTGTTGTTTACAGTGAAGGCTGGTCTGCCGTCTTCCGGTGGCGTTATAGTCATGTGATAGGGGCTTGACGAATAAGGGAAGGATACGCAATGACCCAAATGCCCCAATCAAGTAGCGAATCTCAGCAGCCACGCCTCCGTTTTCAGATTTCTTCGTTTCCCCTATCCACATTGAGACGGAGCAGCAGCGTTTTAGAATGAACATGGCCTCTCCAGCGTTTTCAAAAGCATTTTTGGGGCTCGAAAACTCTGGCGTAGTGTGGACGGATGGTGTAACCGTAGCAGAACTTATGCATTTTAAAACCAAAATGCATTAGTGTAAACAGGGCCTAAGCTGAAGGAAAAGGAATGAATGAATGAATAAATAGTATTTGTAAATCATGTAAAACTGTGCTTCTCAATACACTAATAGTGTCACAATCACCAGCATTATAATCCTGGAAGATTGCTAAAAGGCTACAAATTCGCTGGTAAATGGACTATAAGTTTCAGTCATGCACTTCATTCACGCACCTGATCTAGATCCCCCATGATTGCAAACAGACACAGCTGAAGCTGTTCAGGATTAATTACACAGATTATTTAAACACCTGGGCGCCACGGTGGCGTAGTGAGTAGCATGTTCACCTCACAGCAAGAAGGTCGCTGGTTCGAGCCCCGGCTGGGTTAGTTGGCATTTTTGTGTGGAGTTTGCATGTTCTCCCTGTGGTTGCGTGGGCTCCGGTTTCCCTCTCAAGTCCAAAGACACATGGTACAGGTGAATTGGGTAGGCTAAGTTGTCCGTATGAGTGTGAATGACTGTGTGTGGATGTTTCCCAGAGATGGGTTGTGGCTGGAATGGGCATCTGCTGCGTAAAAAACAAAATGCTGGATAAGTTGGCGGTTCATTCTGCTGTGGCAACCCCGAATTAATAAAGGGAGTAAGCCGACAAGAAAATGAAACAATGAATGAATGACTTTAAACACCTCTCAAACACACACATTGCTGAGTCTTGTTTACCTGTTTGTGACATTATGTCGTGTTTCCTTTGCCTTTCTGTGTTTGACCCTTGCTTTGTTTTGTTTGTTTGTTTACATTGTCTGCTGCCTGCCTTTTGACCATTCGCCTGTTTCATGACCACGACTCTGGATTTGCCTGTATACATCTGTTTGCCCGTGTTGACCATTGCTTGCCTGATCATTCCCATAATAAGTCCTGCATTTGGATCCACACTCTGTTGTCCAGCGTTCCCTTCACGTAACAAATAGAATGACCTGAAGTTAGATTTACATTAAAATGTCTTGATTTAAAAGTCAATTCAAGAGTTCACACTTCGATATTGCTTGATAATAATAGCAGGTTTGGCATGCTGTCCCGGGATAGAACCCTGAGCTCAGAGATAATTAAGCCCAGGGCTCCCGTCTGGTCAATGAGCATGTGAGAGGGTACGGGATCAGGAAGTTCTCGAGAGCTCCCCCTGGTAAAGGAGGAAAGGGGGAGATGGGGTGGATTCTTTAGAAAACGAAGATGAGGGAGCAATGTTAGTCAAGCTATTTATAGTGAGTTTGGAATGATCTGATTGGCTTACTAATGATTACAGATGAGAGACCAGCTCTGATCAATCATATCACGTGCTCCTCTTGAAACTAATTTGTGAAACTTCACAAAATGATACATCAGGGAAAGTGTGTAGATTTTGCACAACAGTTTTATCAGTGAAGGTTTGGTCAGAACATGGCAAAGTAGGCTTTAAATGAAGCTCCAAAACAACAATCATGAGACTGACAGGCAGGATTGGTCAACAATGCAGTCAATGTTTCAGCAAGTTGTGGTAAAGAAGGAGCTGAGGCAAAGCTCTCAATATACCAGTCAATCTATGTTTCTACTCACACCTATAGTCATGAGTTTTGGGTCATAAACGAAAGGACAAGATCTCGGATACAAGCGGCCGAAATGAGTTACCTTCACAAGGTGGCAGGGCATACCCTTATGGATGAGGACCTCTGTCACCCGGGTGGAGCTCGGAGTAGAGCCGCTGCTCCTCCACATCGAGAGAAGTCAGGCATCTGTTTCGGATGCCTCCTGGATGCCTACCTAGGGAGGTGTTCCAGGCATGTCCCACTGGGAGTAGGCCTCGGGGTAGACCCATGACACGCTGGAGGGACTATGTCTCTCGGCTGGCCTGGGAATGCCTCGGGATCCCCCCAGAGGAGCTGGAGGAAGAGTCTGGTGAGTGGGAAGTCTGTGGTTCTCTCCTAAGACTGCTGCCCCTGCGACCCAGCCCCGGAAAAGCGGTAGAAAATGAATGAATATAAATGAATGAATATGAACATTGGACCTATACAGTACATGACTGACATACCAGAGTGGTAATCTAATGTGGCGAGTACTCCTCTCCGATGTCACCAGTGAGCCATATTTACCGTCACCTGGACTCAACCCATCAGGAATCACCACCAACACCTGCAGCCAATGAGAGGGAGAGAATATAACCAGAAGACAACACTACTTCAGTGACCAATAACCTTAATAACTGAGCCAGACGCTAACATTTCTCTCCCTACAGACTCAATCAACTAATCACGGCATCCACAACCCTCACCCAACTGCACTCAGCACACCCCCGGAGAACACCCTTCTTACCAACCAGAAGCCTTTACCCTGAGCACTACTTACCTGCCTTTTGTTGCACTTCCCTTCTGGTTTATGTAAATAAATCACCCTCTGGGGCTTTTGTGTCTTGTGTTGGTTCCTCTTCCTGCCACACTAACTATAAGAATCTATAAATAACTATATGCGGGGCGCCACGGTAGCGTAGTGGGTACCACATTCGCCTCACAGCAAGAAGGTTGTTGGTTCAAGCCTCGGCTGGGTCAGTTGGCATTTCTGTGTGGAGCTTGCATGTTCTCCGGGTGCTCCGGTATCCCAAAAAGTCCAAAGACATGCGATATAGGTGAATTGGGTAAGCTAAATTGTCCGTAGTGTATGTGTGTGAATGAGTGTGTATGGATGTTTCCCAGAGATGGGTTGCAGCTGGAAGGGCATCGGCTGCATAAAAAATATGGATAAGTTGGCAGATCATTCCGCTGTGGCGAGCCCAGATTAATAAAGGGACTAAGCCGAAACGAAAATGAATGAAATATATTCATAACCTTACTGAGTGTTCACACCACTGCCAGCAAGTGCATCAATGTAGCCATAAGTTCTTCATTTTCAATGGCAAAAAGCTCTGTGTGAGAGGATTCCAGAGTATACAGTCCAATAAACTTTGGTTCCGACCACATTAGTTCCCAAGCAAAACAAAGCATAGAGGTTGATTATTGCTACAGCAGATTTCCCAGTTTGTAATGTGGAAGTATTGATGGAGACTCCATACTGCACAGTAAGCACCGTGTTTCGGATGAGATATTAAACCGAGGTCCTGACTCGCTGTAGTCATTAAAAATCCCAAGGGGATGTCCTTTGAAAAAGAGTAGGGGTTTAACCCCAGCATTCTGGCCAAATTTGCCCATTGGCCTCTGTCCATCATGGCCTCCCTACCATCCCCATATCATAATTGGCTTCATTACCACCAATCAGCTGTTACCACCAATTGTCTCATCTCCACCAATCAGCTGGTGTTAGGTCTGGCACAATATGTATATGTATTAACCCTAACCCTAACCCTAACCCTAACCCTAACCCAACCCCAACCCCAACCCCAACCCCAACCTAACCCTAACCCTAACCCTAACCCTAACCTAACCCTAACCCTACCCTAACCCTAACCCTAACCCTAACCCTAACCCTAACCCTAACCCTAACCCTAACCTACCCTAACCCTAACCCTAACCCTAACCCTACCCTAACCCTACCCTAACCCTAACCCTAACCCTAACCCTACCCTAA
>CAIGQQ010037233.1:48015-58251 GCA_903798035.1 Danio albolineatus | reverse complement strand
TATTATTATTATTATTATTATTATTATTATTATTATTATTATTATTACTATTATTATTATTACTATTATTTATATTATTTTAAGACAAGACACATGATTCCTTTTTACATTTATTAAAATTACAGAACTATAATTGGCTAAATAGCACCATATATAACGAAAAATAATACACTGCACAATTGTTTAATTTAAAAAAATCCCTTTAATGTTTTATTTAGTGAAAAAAATTATTGTTGACGCTCTGTTTGAAGCCTGTTTTTCTGTTACTAATCAAAATCTTTTGTTCTTGACAAGTAGAATATAATAAAACAAATAATTACCAAAACAAAAAACCCTTGACAACAGTCAATCGATTGCCTCTGTGGCGAACGGTTTTGTGACAAGTATCACACGAAGCCTCGTCATTATTTACTGGAGTAAAATAACTCCAGATTACACTTCGTTTACGTTCAGTCAGGAGACCACCGCTCCGCACTGGAGCTGACCTATTAGCAGAGATACAGCGGAAGAACATTACAGTTCCCATTCGTGTTCATAATATAAAATATTAGTAAATATTCATATAATATGCAGCGCTATAATAATAGTGATATTCTAAAATCTCTGATCACTCAGTAAGAAACCCCCCCCAGAAAAGATCCATACTTTTACTAAAGAATCGATGCTTTTGATACATCGAAAATATGGATGCTTCAGGATCGATCCGCCCATCCCTAATCAGCAACTGTCACTCAGAAACAAGCTCAAAACAACCTTAAATACACATTAATAATAATAATGATCAGAAGGTGGGGGAGATATAAACACAGCACTTGTAAATTAAACAACCAAAGCTGACGCCTCAAAAAACCCATGAATTTCCCATCTGGAGAGTTTGCCATCTTTAACCAGCGATGTTTTGCGATCGTGGCACAGTGTTCTCAATGGCGAACCCATGGTTAAACAGATCTGCCGACACACGGGGCCAGTCGAAAGTCATGCAGATATTAATGAGTGTAATGGCGTCTGTTCCGCCCGCTGACCTCCAGTGTTTGTTTTTGTATTAATCGGGAACACATGGCGATACCTGAACCCTCTCCTCACGCTCCAGAATGCCACGTGGGTGGCAGAGGATTGAAAACAACACCTCGTAGCACAGCAAAAACAACCGTAGCGTGCGTGCGTGTGTGTGTGTGTGTGTGTGTGGGTTTCCTTCCCCTGCTTTGTTACTCCATTCAGTACGGTCTTCGAGCCACGCTCTCCAAAATGCAATAATAACACTGAATGAATAACAAGCGTGTTTGCTAATAACACATGTATTTGCCGCACTGTAAAGGATATAACTTTCAGCACGCCGCTCTGCTCTCACGAAAGCCTGTGTCGACAGCCAAACATGTTATTTCCAGTTGTGCGTTGATGCTAAATATTTACGCTCCAAGGCAATGAATAAATCGGCGAAACTTACCGTAAACTTCGACAAGTGTTTTTAATTAGAGCCACACGTTTATTTGAGTTTTTGTTGGACATGTTGTGTCCATGCGTCACGGCTTAAAGGGATAGTTCACCCAAACTATGAAATTCACAAGAACATCTATTGAAAAATGCTCCATTGTCCTCTATAGTGTGGATGTCCGAGCATTTTCCAGACATTTATAGAGCCTCACATTTATTTGAGTGTTTATTGTATGTATTGTGTCCGTGTGTCACGACTTAAAGGGATAGTTCACCCAAACAATAAAATTCAAAAGAAAATGCATTTGAAAAATGCTCTATTGACTTCTATAGTGTGGATGTCCAAGCATTTTCCAAATATTTATAGAGCCACACATTTAATTTTATGCTACAAATTCGTATATGTTTCTTGGAAAAAATATCTTTTTAAAACGAATTTCGTTAGCTAGAATTTGTATCTTAATTGTTATGTATTTTTCGTTGGTCAGTTAACTACTAGATTAAAAAGAATAACGAATAACTAATAAGCCCACTATGTGCTTCAGCGCCGAAACACGAGTTGCCGTGAGATTACTATTAATTACACATTTGAATAGGCAGGACGGGCTTTTACAATGTATTTAACAAAAAAAAAAAACGTGGTACCGGCTATTCGTACCAATAATGAGAGGGCGCGAATTATTGCAGCTTATTTATTTATTTTTAAAAATAATTTAGATTGATTATTAAACAATATACACTACAATACATTGACAAAGCAAGAAAGAATGAAAATAAATAAAGGTGTGTGTTTGTGTGTTTTAAAGTGTGTATGTACTTGTAAGGTGGGAGACGTAAAGAAAAAATATTTGATTAATTTAATTAAATTGTAATTGACCGGCACACACGACCGAACTCGTCAAAAAATTGAACATGCTAGACTTTCTGCGACGGTGTCGTGAAGCGGCGCAGGCATGGAATCGGTTATCGTGAACTATGCCACATTACATGACACGATTGAATCTTGTGTCACGGCGCCTATTTGTCCTTTACGAATCTCTACGACGCCCTACATCAAGAAAATCATGCCAAAATCGTGTGATCTGACCGGGGCCTTAAAGGGATAGTTCACCCGAAAATGATAATTCAAAAGAAAATGCATTGAAAAATGCTCTATTGACTTCTATAGTGTGGATGTCCAAGCATTTTCCAAATATTTATAGAGCCACACATTTATTGGAGTTTTGTGCTACAAATTCATATATGTTTCTTGGAAAAAAAATCTTTTTAAAACGAATTTCGTTAGCTATAATTTGTATCTTAATTGTTATGTATTTTTCGTTGGTCAGTTAACTACTAGATTAAAAAGAATAACGAATAACTAATAAGCCCACTATGTGCAAACCACGAGTTGCCGTGAGATTACTATTAATTACACATTTGAATAGGCAGGACAGGCTTTTACAATGTATTTAACAAAAAAAACAAAACGTGGTGCCGGCTATTCATACCAACAATGAGAGGGCGTGAATTATTGCAGCTTATTTATTTATTTTAAAAAACAATTTAGATTGATTATTAAACAGTATACACTACCATACATTGACAAAGTAAGAAAGAATGAAAATAAATAAAGGTGTGCGTTTGTGTGTTTTAAAGTGTGCATCTACTTGCATGGTGGGAGACGTAAAGAAAAAATATTTGATTAAATGAATGAAATTGTAATTGACCGGCACACACATGACCGAACTCATCAAAAAATTGAACATGCTAGACTTTCTGCGACGGTGTCGTGAAGCGTCGCAGGCATGGAATCGGTTATCGTGAACTATGCCACATTACACGAGAAGACACGATTGAATCTTGTGTCACAACGCCTATTTGTCGTTTACGAATCTCTACGACGCCCTACATCAAGAAAATCATGCCAAAATCTTGTGATCTGACCGGGGCTTTAAAGGGATAGTTCACCCGAAAATGATAATTCAAAAGAAAATGTATTGAAAAATGCTCTATTGACTTCTATAGTGTGGATGTCCAAGCATTTTCCAAATATTTATAGAGCCACACGTTGGAGTTGGAGTTTTTTGCTGTACATATTGTGTTCATGCATTAGGACTTAAAGGGATAGTTCACCCAAAAATGAAAATTTAAAAAAGTGTACTGAAGAATGTTCTTTTGACCTGTATACCGTGGATATCCAAGCATTTTTCAGAATATCTTGTTTTGTGTTCAAGAGAAAAAAGAAATTCTTAAAAGTTTACAACTACGGTGCAAAAAAACCCTGCTGGCCCTAAATTTTTAAGCTGAATCAAACTAACATTATGAGTCTACTGAACTTGCATTATAAAAGCTCACATATGTGTAGGTATAGTATATAGCCGGTCATATTGGGGGGGATATAAACACACCCAATCCTTTTTTTTCAATTTAACAACATAAAAACGGTGGACCAATTGGAGCGGTTTTGAGACCGACCGCAACTTTACGTAGGAGTGCGGTCCCCCCGCCCACCCATATTGATTGATAGGCGCGCGTTACCATATCCTCAGTTTGTTGTTTCACGTCCGCCATTTTCTTAGTGTGAGTCGAAGCGATGCCACCAAAGGAACACCCTTGCGCTGTTTTTGGATGCAAGGCTCAACACAAGAGCCTTCATCGTCTTCCTGGAAATGAGCAACAGAGGCTTAAGTGGCTTCATCTTTAACGATCAGGTGACTGAAAACGTACCTAAACTGTCGTATGTTTGCGCTAACATTTTTAGCGCAGACTGCCTTGAGAATGCAGGACACTTCCACTCGGGATTCGCGAATAAATAGTTTTTGAAAAATGGATCAGTTCCAACAATCCGCGATCCTTATAAATCATACCAATGCAGTGTTTATCTTAGTGGATATCTTTAAGTCTTGTCTGTATTTGTTTGTAGAACTCTGATATGGCGAACTTTATCAAACGCATTACGGATGATGCATGCATCGTTACATAGCGGCTGTAAAACTGTACAAAGACATAAATGATTTTGTAACTACAACTCTGACACATTCTGGCTCATTCGGATGATTGATTCCTCAACAGTCGTCTCTGCTTGTTCTGTGTCCGAGTCCGGGTCGTACACGTACGGCTGAATGCTTCTGTCTGTCTGCCTGTCTGTTGCCGTACACAAAGCAGGGGCGCTCTTGGCTCCGCCCCTTTGTTAAGATTGGCGGGAAGTCGAAACTAATTTTCATGTGAAGCAACACACCCCTAAAACAGCGACCTGTGTACACGCCCCCAAAATTACACATTTTAACACATTATAATAAAACAATCTGAATTGTGTTTTGATCTGAACCTAGACTGGCACACTCAGAACAACCATAGTAGTGATATAAAATCTTAAAAAAGGGTTCATGTATGTGCCCTTTAAGTTAGAACATGATTAACTTAATTTAATAAGTTATAAGGACTGAAAAGATCAAATTTTTTACAGTGTAGGCTACTTGAGTAAGAGTAAATGAAGAGAAAATGTTGGATTTTTGGGTGAACTGCACCTTTAACTCAAAAAACTTGAGCTTTGTGCTGAATTTGAAAATCATGGCTTTATTTTTGTTGTGGCTCAGTGGTTATCACTGTTGCCTCAAAGCAAGAAGTTTGCTAGTTTGAGTCCCAGCTGGACCAGTTGGCATTTCTGTGTGGAGTTGGCATGTCCTCTCCTTGTTCGCGTGGGATTCCTCCGGGTGCTCCGCCACAGTCCAAACACATGCGCTATAGGTGAACTGAATCAGCTAAATTGTCTGTAGTGTGTGAATGAGTGTGTATGGGTGTTTTCCAGGACTGGGTTGCAGTTGGAAGGGCATCCGCTGTTTAAAACATATGCTGGAGTAGTTGGTGGTTCATTCCGCTGTGGAAACTTCTGAAATAGAGACTAAGCAGAAGGAAAATGAGTGAATGAAAAAAGAAAAAGTATTGTACACTGTTGAAACATGTCAGTTAGATCAATGTCTGGCTGACAGACAAGCATCGGCAGAGTATTTTTGGCGGAGAAGTCTAAATTAATTTAGTGAATCATTTGTTTGGATGGCTCATTTAAAAGGTTTATTTGAGTCATCGTACGAGTCGGTTCCCAGAAGTCTGACATTTTGATGTGTTATCCATTCACTGATTTGTGTCGTGAAATGAATATTCAGTTAAATACTGCCTAAGGGCCTTGCTTTTTAAAGACGGTGTAGAAATATTCATCAATTGCCATTTAAAGCTGTATACATTGCCATCATCCTTCAAACCAATAGAATCATTTTTGATAATGGCAAATACAAAAGATGTGACATGGTGGCTCAGTGGTTAGCACTGTTACTTCACAGCAAGAAGGTCACTAGTTCGAGTCCTGGTTATGCCAGTTGGTAAGTTTGCATGTTCTCCCCATGTCCAAACACATGCACTATATGAATTGAATAAACTAAATTTGCCATAGTGTGCGACTGTTTGTGTGTGACTGAGAGGCGACAAGTGTTTCCCAGTACTGAGTTACGACTGGAAGGGCATCCGCAGTGTAAAACATGTGCTGGAACAGTTGTGGAATCTACTATGGTGACCTCTGAAATAGAGACCCCGTTTACACTAGGTGCGTTTTAGTTTTAAAACGGCGTTTTAGCATGAAAACGATCCGCGTCCACACTAGCGTTTCACTCAGCGTTTCTGAACATATCTCCGTCCACACTACACCACCAAAAACATATATCACATGACCATTCGGCCACTCTGGGCATGCGCGTTCAAGTATAAACAGGAAGCATGTGTCTCGCTCGACATTCTAAATAGGGCTTACGCCGCTTGAAACGTGAGCGATTAGCAAGTGCTGGAACAGTAGCTTGCCTCTTGTGAATATATGCAGCTGTTGTAGTAAAAAAGGCAGAGTTTAACTGCACAATGGCGCCTAAAACGGACAATAGTGCAAACAATGCTCCCATTTCTGTGTCCATGTTGTTGTTTACAGTGAAGGCTGGTCTGCCGTCTTCCGGTGGCGTTATAGTCATGTGATAGGGGCTTGACGAATAAGGGAAGGATACGCAATGACCCAAATGCCCCAATCAAGTAGCGAATCTCAGCAGCCACGCCTCCGTTTTCAGATTTCTTCGTTTCCCCTATCCACATTGAGACGGAGCAGCAGCGTTTTAGAATGAACATGGCCTCTCCAGCGTTTTCAAAAGCATTTTTGGGGCTCGAAAACTCTGGCGTAGTGTGGACGGATGGTGTAACCGTAGCAGAACTTATGCATTTTAAAACCAAAATGCATTAGTGTAAACAGGGCCTAAGCTGAAGGAAAAGGAATGAATGAATGAATAAATAGTATTTGTAAATCATGTAAAACTGTGCTTCTCAATACACTAATAGTGTCACAATCACCAGCATTATAATCCTGGAAGATTGCTAAAAGGCTACAAATTCGCTGGTAAATGGACTATAAGTTTCAGTCATGCACTTCATTCACGCACCTGATCTAGATCCCCCATGATTGCAAACAGACACAGCTGAAGCTGTTCAGGATTAATTACACAGATTATTTAAACACCTGGGCGCCACGGTGGCGTAGTGAGTAGCATGTTCACCTCACAGCAAGAAGGTCGCTGGTTCGAGCCCCGGCTGGGTTAGTTGGCATTTTTGTGTGGAGTTTGCATGTTCTCCCTGTGGTTGCGTGGGCTCCGGTTTCCCTCTCAAGTCCAAAGACACATGGTACAGGTGAATTGGGTAGGCTAAGTTGTCCGTATGAGTGTGAATGACTGTGTGTGGATGTTTCCCAGAGATGGGTTGTGGCTGGAATGGGCATCTGCTGCGTAAAAAACAAAATGCTGGATAAGTTGGCGGTTCATTCTGCTGTGGCAACCCCGAATTAATAAAGGGAGTAAGCCGACAAGAAAATGAAACAATGAATGAATGACTTTAAACACCTCTCAAACACACACATTGCTGAGTCTTGTTTACCTGTTTGTGACATTATGTCGTGTTTCCTTTGCCTTTCTGTGTTTGACCCTTGCTTTGTTTTGTTTGTTTGTTTACATTGTCTGCTGCCTGCCTTTTGACCATTCGCCTGTTTCATGACCACGACTCTGGATTTGCCTGTATACATCTGTTTGCCCGTGTTGACCATTGCTTGCCTGATCATTCCCATAATAAGTCCTGCATTTGGATCCACACTCTGTTGTCCAGCGTTCCCTTCACGTAACAAATAGAATGACCTGAAGTTAGATTTACATTAAAATGTCTTGATTTAAAAGTCAATTCAAGAGTTCACACTTCGATATTGCTTGATAATAATAGCAGGTTTGGCATGCTGTCCCGGGATAGAACCCTGAGCTCAGAGATAATTAAGCCCAGGGCTCCCGTCTGGTCAATGAGCATGTGAGAGGGTACGGGATCAGGAAGTTCTCGAGAGCTCCCCCTGGTAAAGGAGGAAAGGGGGAGATGGGGTGGATTCTTTAGAAAACGAAGATGAGGGAGCAATGTTAGTCAAGCTATTTATAGTGAGTTTGGAATGATCTGATTGGCTTACTAATGATTACAGATGAGAGACCAGCTCTGATCAATCATATCACGTGCTCCTCTTGAAACTAATTTGTGAAACTTCACAAAATGATACATCAGGGAAAGTGTGTAGATTTTGCACAACAGTTTTATCAGTGAAGGTTTGGTCAGAACATGGCAAAGTAGGCTTTAAATGAAGCTCCAAAACAACAATCATGAGACTGACAGGCAGGATTGGTCAACAATGCAGTCAATGTTTCAGCAAGTTGTGGTAAAGAAGGAGCTGAGGCAAAGCTCTCAATATACCAGTCAATCTATGTTTCTACTCACACCTATAGTCATGAGTTTTGGGTCATAAACGAAAGGACAAGATCTCGGATACAAGCGGCCGAAATGAGTTACCTTCACAAGGTGGCAGGGCATACCCTTATGGATGAGGACCTCTGTCACCCGGGTGGAGCTCGGAGTAGAGCCGCTGCTCCTCCACATCGAGAGAAGTCAGGCATCTGTTTCGGATGCCTCCTGGATGCCTACCTAGGGAGGTGTTCCAGGCATGTCCCACTGGGAGTAGGCCTCGGGGTAGACCCATGACACGCTGGAGGGACTATGTCTCTCGGCTGGCCTGGGAATGCCTCGGGATCCCCCCAGAGGAGCTGGAGGAAGAGTCTGGTGAGTGGGAAGTCTGTGGTTCTCTCCTAAGACTGCTGCCCCTGCGACCCAGCCCCGGAAAAGCGGTAGAAAATGAATGAATATAAATGAATGAATATGAACATTGGACCTATACAGTACATGACTGACATACCAGAGTGGTAATCTAATGTGGCGAGTACTCCTCTCCGATGTCACCAGTGAGCCATATTTACCGTCACCTGGACTCAACCCATCAGGAATCACCACCAACACCTGCAGCCAATGAGAGGGAGAGAATATAACCAGAAGACAACACTACTTCAGTGACCAATAACCTTAATAACTGAGCCAGACGCTAACATTTCTCTCCCTACAGACTCAATCAACTAATCACGGCATCCACAACCCTCACCCAACTGCACTCAGCACACCCCCGGAGAACACCCTTCTTACCAACCAGAAGCCTTTACCCTGAGCACTACTTACCTGCCTTTTGTTGCACTTCCCTTCTGGTTTATGTAAATAAATCACCCTCTGGGGCTTTTGTGTCTTGTGTTGGTTCCTCTTCCTGCCACACTAACTATAAGAATCTATAAATAACTATATGCGGGGCGCCACGGTAGCGTAGTGGGTACCACATTCGCCTCACAGCAAGAAGGTTGTTGGTTCAAGCCTCGGCTGGGTCAGTTGGCATTTCTGTGTGGAGCTTGCATGTTCTCCGGGTGCTCCGGTATCCCAAAAAGTCCAAAGACATGCGATATAGGTGAATTGGGTAAGCTAAATTGTCCGTAGTGTATGTGTGTGAATGAGTGTGTATGGATGTTTCCCAGAGATGGGTTGCAGCTGGAAGGGCATCGGCTGCATAAAAAATATGGATAAGTTGGCAGATCATTCCGCTGTGGCGAGCCCAGATTAATAAAGGGACTAAGCCGAAACGAAAATGAATGAAATATATTCATAACCTTACTGAGTGTTCACACCACTGCCAGCAAGTGCATCAATGTAGCCATAAGTTCTTCATTTTCAATGGCAAAAAGCTCTGTGTGAGAGGATTCCAGAGTATACAGTCCAATAAACTTTGGTTCCGACCACATTAGTTCCCAAGCAAAACAAAGCATAGAGGTTGATTATTGCTACAGCAGATTTCCCAGTTTGTAATGTGGAAGTATTGATGGAGACTCCATACTGCACAGTAAGCACCGTGTTTCGGATGAGATATTAAACCGAGGTCCTGACTCGCTGTAGTCATTAAAAATCCCAAGGGGATGTCCTTTGAAAAAGAGTAGGGGTTTAACCCCAGCATTCTGGCCAAATTTGCCCATTGGCCTCTGTCCATCATGGCCTCCCTACCATCCCCATATCATAATTGGCTTCATTACCACCAATCAGCTGTTACCACCAATTGTCTCATCTCCACCAATCAGCTGGTGTTAGGTCTGGCACAATATGTATATGTATTAACCCTAACCCTAACCCTAACCCTAACCCTAACCCAACCCCAACCCCAACCCCAACCCCAACCTAACCCTAACCCTAACCCTAACCCTAACCTAACCCTAACCCTACCCTAACCCTAACCCTAACCCTAACCCTAACCCTAACCCTAACCCTAACCCTAACCTACCCTAACCCTAACCCTAACCCTAACCCTACCCTAACCCTACCCTAACCCTAACCCTAACCCTAACCCTACCCTAA
>CAIGQQ010037231.1:54783-67641 GCA_903798035.1 Danio albolineatus | reverse complement strand
TTTTTTTTTTTTTACATATAAACTGAAGTTTGAAAGTGTGAAACTCAGCCCTTGAGTGCCCCAGCGTCCTGCAATTAATTTTATTTCTTTCCAGCAGAAGTCAGCAAACACAAGAAAAAGGAAATTAGTCTTTATAATAATGTATGTAGGAGTTATTCTATTCCAACTGCAAGGAGAAAAAATGCCTTTTTTTTTCCGACTACCTAATTTTGAAGTCTCCCCATACCCATATACAGTACAATAAATCCAATATCTCAACGTCATTTTACAGAAATCCCTTTGAAATTACAAAAAAACATTAGATATGTTGTCTGTCCTATGATGAACCATCTCAACACAAACCGCTTTTAGTTTTTTGTCCCAAAGCCCGTTTTAGAAAGTGTATAACTCAGGCCCTGTATGCTCTATCAAACTACAGATAGTTTTGATTGTTACCAGCATATGTCAGAAGACACTAGAAAAAAGAATTTTGTCTTTATCATGTGGTATGCAATAATTATTTAACATAATCATATTTTCCCGAATTTTGGAATATCATGACCCTAATTTGTTGCGTTTGGCACTTACGAGACATAGCAGAGGATTACTCATGCACACAACCGCAGAAAATGCTGAAAATGGGCTCATTTTGTCGCGGAGAACCTAAGGTAAAAGTCGAGACAGCTTGTTTGGCTATCAGTGCCATTTGCTGGCGCTCACGGAGCAAAGAATCAATAATTTCCTTTGTATATTTACAAAAATGGAGTTTATACCTTATGATTTATTCAAAGACTGTTGGATAAGTGACTGTAAATCAATAAAAATAACGGTGGATCCTTGTTGTTGGGAATGAGAGCTTTCATTTGATGTATGACTTGCTCATGTGTGTCATATATGAGCGATATGAAAAATATGCATACTGAATCGTGTACACATTCGGAGCGGTCAACATAGTGTAAAATAAGAGTAAATAACTTTGTTACAGTACAACAAATATCAAAGTGATGTATATCGGTTGAAAATAGACATTCTAAGCTTTCACTCAGTGGGTCATATGGTGTTATTGATACAGACAGACCTCTTAAAAACTATAGTTATTCTCCTGATGACGTCATTTTGTGCCCAGTACTGGGCACGCAGAGTTTAACAGAGTTGAATTTTCAACGTCAAAAGCCGACAGAGCAAAGATCAACATCCCATAATGCAATTCACAACCGTAAATACACAGAAAACACATGTGAATCGCAAAACACGGAAACTACAGTGCACTGTCCTGAAGACCCCATCACATATCTGCATGAAAAGCATCTCAGACGTTCGCTAAATATCTCCTTTCATGTTTCACTGATGAAAGACTTCACACAGGTTTTGTAACGGCATGAAGACAGAGAATGCTAACAACATTTCTGTCCTTCTTTAACAGCACTCGTGGTCTTGTGCGGTTCTTTTCCACTCAGTCGGGTGACTGTGGCACCAGTGGAGAATAGAGTCAACTGAGGACACCAGTCTGAGATCTCCCTTCACGCAACCGTCCTCTACATCTGCTTCTCTCGCTCTCTTTTTTCATCCTTTTCTCCCTCCAAGTGGGTTGATGAATGCTCTAGTTACGTTTGCTCTTGGCGTAGCATGTATAATTTAGGAGCTGAATGCTTTTTCAGAGTCTGTAACTGGCTCCATATGCAGAAGTAGGGTGTCTCCAGCCACCAAACAGACTTCCGAGCAATGACTGCCATCATATATACAGTTCGTCTGAATTAATAGCCCTCCTGCATATTTTTTTCCCCAATTTCTGTTTTCTTTCCATACATTTTTGAACATGTTCAAGAGTTCACACTTAGCTGATGATTGATTATAAAGCTTGTTTGGCATACTGTCCCGGGAGAGAGCCCTGAGCTCATAAGATCCTCGAGCCCGGGGCTCCCTCCCGTTTGCAAGGCGAGAGGGGAGTTTGAGCTCAGGTAAATCTCCAAAACTCCCCTGCTGTAGTAGCTAATGAACAGATAGAGATTGCTCTTAAGAGATAACTACTTACTAGGAGCATGTCTATGGTGTTGATTTTAGTAAGTCGATTAACTTCAGTTTCATGTTTTTGGACGGTGGGAGGAAACTGGGGAACCCGGGAGAAACCCACGTGTGCACGAGGAGAACATGTAAACTCCGCACAAAAATGACGGCTGGCTTGGTAAGGACTAGAACCAGTGACATTCTTGCAGTGAGGCAACAGTGGCCACCGTGCCACCCATCTAGAAAAAGAGGAGGAGTAGGGGTGGAAGGGGGATTCTTCAAAATGAAGATGGCTGTGATATGGATCTTAGGAATCGTCTGATTGGTAAATCATAAATTGAAAAATGCGGGACTGGCTGCAAGCAATCATAAGCATGTGATCCTCTCGAAATTAGTTTATAAATAAACTTCACTCAGTTTTCTCATAACGTATTTCTTTTATCTTTGCCTTGATGACAGTACATAATATTTTATTCGATATTTCTCAAGATACTAGTGTTAAAGTGCAATTCAAGGGCTTAACTATGTTAATTAGGTTAATTAGGCAACTTAGGGCAGTGTTTCTCAACTGGTGGAACATTTTTAGTGGGTCGCGGAGTGCGTGGTCAAAAAAAAAAAAAAATAATAATTTTGCTTATACCGGACTTTTATTTTGAAATGCGCGCGCGACAACAGTTCAGTTTAGTTCGGTAACTGAACATTTCTCTACCCTAACCGCTGTTTACAGTATTTATCGTTTTTACTTTGTAATATTTCTAGAATTTGATACATTTTGTTAAATGCAACAATAAAATATTGGGTCGCGGCTTGATGACCATGTAAAAATGTGGGTCCCGTGGCCAAACCAGTTGAGAACCACTGACTTAGGATAACTAGGCAAGTCATTGTATAACATTGGTTTGTTCTTGTTATGATCACCAGCGATCTAGCATTTGCAGATTGTTGGTAAACACGCACCTTCACCTGTACTACAATGGGCTTTATGCACGGCAGAGCGTGACGTATTTCTGTTTAAATATGAGGCCGCTGGATTAGTTCTGCCTATCGTACAGTACTGTGCTACAACAGGATCACTGCTGACTAAAACATCTAACGCAGGGGTGTCCAAACTATGGCCCGCGGACCATCTGCGGCCCGCAATCAGTTTAGTGGCGGCCCGCAAGGCTTTTTATAAATATTAATAGAATCTGGTCCGCTGTACAAAAATAAATGTAACTCAATAAATAACCACCGGGCGTCGCTATCACGTGCATTAATTAGACCACACTGAAGGAAACATAATTAATAACCTCGTTTTGGCTAGCCATGGTGCAACCAACAAGAAGTAAACTCAACAGTGAGTGCGAGAAACGTCCGAGTTTTACAAGAGTTTGGATTCATTCAAATTTCCCTTGATGAAACGCCATTCAAGAAGGATGATGAGTCTGTTTGGTTCCACATATATATGTGAGCAAACTGTTTCACTGATGAATCTAAACAAAAAGTTCACAGCCACCTCTGTGATTTGCTACGTATATCTACTACACGACTCACTCCTGATTTGGCATCAATTCTGAAATTGAAAGCACAACATCACTGTTCACATTAACAGAGTTTATGGTGAGTAAAATATATATTATGATTTTAAAATGTAGAAAATAATTCCATATTAATACATAATATATATGTATACGCGTGTCTGTGAAATTGTAAAATTTGGCCCAGGACAACGTTTTGTTTTTTTGCATCTGGCCCTCGGCCCAAAAACTTTGGACACCCCTGATCTAACGTTACGGATAGTTGTGTTAGTGCTTTATGCCGTTTTGTGCATGTATGCTTATGTTCAGTCTTTGCAATGTTCTGGGTCTGTGTTTGGTCACTTTATCGTCTCCCAAACTCCAGGTCGTGCGGCTGGAACAGTAAAGTTGTTCCAGTGAAACAGCACCGGGACAGCTGAGCTCCTTTCTTCAAAAGTCTGCGACTGGATGGAGCTCGAGGCTCGATCAGATCGATAGACTGGAAACGTCGGCAACACACTCTTATCTTTTCTGTAATTGTACAGATTGGGACGTAGAATATTAACAACGACACGGTGGCGCAGTAGGTAGTGCTGTCGCCTCACAGCAAGAAGGTCTCTGGTTCGAGCCTTGACTGGGTCAGTTGGCATTTCTGTGTGGAGTTTGCATGTTCTCCCCGTGTTGGCGTGGGTTTCCTCAATGTGCTCCGGTTTCCCCCACATGCGCTATAGGTGAACTGAATAAGCTAAATTGGCCGTAGTGTATGAGTGTGTGTGAATGCGAGAGTTTATGGGTGTTTTCCAGTAATGGGTTGCCGCTGGAAGGGCATCCGATGCGTAAAGCGTTCATTCCACTGTGGCGACCCCTGATAAATAAGCGACTAAGCTGAAGGAAAATGAATGAAAAGGAGCCTGAAAAGTCACCTATCACATCTGTGTGTCCTCGCATAACCCGTCCTGCCTTGTGCCCTCTGTAAAACAAGGGCCATATATGCTGCTGGCAGTCGTCCACTTCAATCACACACACACACACACACTCACACACACGCACTGCATTCCACAGGAGCAGCTCACGAGGGGCCTTCAGCGGGGCCGCGTCCCTCCTCCCGAACTTCTCTCTGTCAACACATGACGCTTAAAGCGAACCAAGCCGGACCACACAATGCTGAGCGCAGGAGAGACGGAGAGCTGAACTCCAGAGAGCTGTGAGAAAAAGCAGTAAACGCCAATTCTCATATTGCGTTGAGCTTTACCAGCTGTTCAGAATGTAGGGTTGTGAAAAGTATCGACTTCGGTATCAATCAGTGCTGAAATTTAAAGAGCCCCTATTTTACACTATTAAAGGTCATATTTTGGTTTTAGAGGGCCCAACAACAGGCTGATATAAATGCAAGGTCAAAAAACACTTTCATTGTCTTATAATATGCATTTATAACAACGTGGCTATAAAAACAGAGTAATTCAAAAATCTTATAATAAAGCTAAAAATAGCAGCAGAGATGAACTGTTGATACAAAGACCTAAATCGAACCAGTCAGAAAGTTCTGTTTATTTTGTCACACAATATAGTACAGAGGCAAACAAAATCAAGAGAATTGTGAAAAATAATTGGAATATCTTGATCAGTGCTGGGTAAGGTACTTTAAAAAAGTAATTAATTACTAATTACTACTTAATCAATATTGTATTTAAAATACTTTTCTAATTACTGTGTCTGAAAAGTAACTTAATTACTCAATAAGTAACTTAACTAAATACTTCTTGAAATCCCCATAAACCTTGAGTGGACAAATAATAAATATTTAACTCTGTAAATAATAAATACTTAGATAAAACATATGAGTCAAACATGAAATAGTTTAGCCTTTTAGTTTTCTGAATCATCTTTATTATATTCTATTTTTAAAAAAATCTATAATAATTACATGCATAATAATTTTTAGTATGCAATGTAACCTTCTTAAATATTATTCTGCATATCTATCGATCAGGCAGGATCATGCAATCTTTACAAAAAAAGGCATTATTGTTCGCGGTATTAGAATGAAAGCCCGTGCAGTATGATCGGAAGTGGACAAAAGGCTTCAGATTTATACGGCATGTTTTTGAACTGGATTGTGTCTGTCTTGTTTACCTGTGATCCGATCGAGCAAAAGGTGTCTTATTACTCTGTAAACAGAGCAGCATCAGTCATGTTAAATTCGCCGACTCCCTCTGTCACATCTGCGTAGTCATCCTAGCCTTTCTCATAGTAATCTTCATGAACCAGCCCATGTACGGTGCGCGATAGCCTTGAAAAAGCCGCGCGCTACAGCACGCAGGCGCGCAATGAGGAAAACTAAATTGATTAATACTGTAATGTTCTTGTCTGGGAATATTTTCATTTCGTAAAACAGCCACTCGCTTCAGCCGAGTCCGACATCTTCCGCTTTATGACTAGCAGCAAACTGGCGCGCGGCGCTATCACATGCATCTGCACTACGATGATTTTAAAGCGCCAGAGTTTACTTTTACCTTTAGAACATAAATTAATAAAATTGTGTAAGATTATTCAGCGGGTTTAATTATTTTACAATGTAACGCAGGTACATTATAAGTAACTGTAATTAAAATACCTAAAAATGAACAGTAATTAGTTACTTTACTTTTTCAGTGGAAAAGTAATTTAATTACAGTAACACCCGGTTACACCCAACACTGATCTTGATGAGTGACCCCCATCTTAGGGAAGTTTAACCTGTGTTTGTCTAGCCATCTTTCTTCTAAGAAGACTAATACTTGGTTAAATCAAACAACAGGAAATTATAGATGTGGTAATTGTAATCATTGTGATAACACGTTTAAGACCAATATATTTAGAGATCCATCATCAGGCCGTGAATTTAAGATCAATTCATTTATTAATTGCAATACTACACTTGTTGTATATTATGATTGATATGCATGTGCATGTAATTGGTGGATCTGTGTGAACAGGGGTGCACTGTTGTACAAATCTACATTTGCTGACAGACAGTTTGGGCTACTTATCAGAATTATGGGAATTATCAGACAGACAATATTTAATTGGATGAACATTTTTTAGTCTTATGCCTTAATCTGAATATAAAAATACACATAAATACATTAAGATCATTTAATTTAATCACTACTATTGAAATGTGAAGAGACTTTCAACCAGCACAACAAATATGTTTCTGAAGACAATCACCTACTGCACCTTTAAGTGACGTTATGAGGACATTAATGGAGCATTAAAAAGTAACTCAAAAATTATTTTTAACAGCAATGCATTACTTTTTAGTGTAAGTAATCGGTAAAGCCATTGAGCTACTTTTTGAATGAAGTAACTAGTAACTGTAACTAGTTACTATTTTTAAGTTATTACCACAACACTGTTTTTTGTTCAGAAGCCAACGCAAGTCCTTGGGTGACCCTTTAAAAGCCGCGCTTGGCCATTTCAACCCTCATTTGCTGGATCTGTATATTGGATGAACCTTAAATTGGATCCAGATCACTCTCTGGGCTGGGTTCTGTCCAAAAGCCGAGCGATTAGGGCATGGAGTCAAGACGGTTCTAGTGACGAGGACCAGCTGGAAGCCTCAACCATAACAGAAATCCAACACCCAGACCTGGAGAGAAGTGCAAGGAGAGAAAAGTGCCAGTTAAGCACTTTTTTTTTTTCCTGGCGTCCTTTACTATCAAAGCCAGGACAAAGATTCCCACTGCTTTTCACACGATTGCTTTCCACAGGACCATCTGGCTCCAGAAACCCCCAAAGCCGATCACATCTCAGCCAGAAAGAGCCTGAAGTGGGGTGACCGAGTTCAGTCTGAGGTATTTCAGGGAGAGCAGACCATGTTTTACCCGTCCTCAAGCCACAAAGGTCGTCGGTAGAAACTTGTTTGTCATAAAAATTATGACGAATATTTTTCGTCAATGAAATTCACACTGCTTCATTAATTGTGATTGAGTTAATATGTTTAATTAATCAAGATTTAGTTTTTACGCCAAATCGCCCAGCCCTACTGTAGCATTCTTTTTTGTGATTACATTTTTATTGATTTTACATGTGAGTGGTCACAGCATCTTTCCAATTATCTTTCCAATAAACGGTTACACTTTATTTTGATGGTCCGTTTGTTGAATTTAAGTTACATTGCAACCAATTCTCATTAGATTATAAGTAGACTGTTAGGTTGGGGTTGAAGTCAGGGTTAGTGTAAGTTGACATGTACTTGCCACGTTTCTTATAGTCAGTTATTCCATGGTCTGTTGAAATTCTTGATTCTGATTGGCTGGAGGGTGTGGTATATTTCGTTGAAACGCACAGGTAGTTCCAGTCAGTTTTGCAGTTTACGCAACCCATACCGCCGAACCACCAGGGGCCGCCCCTTGCTCTCAAATGTGAGTCAGTTCTGTGCTTTCGGTTTATTTAGGCGTGAAACACTTTGAAATAAATATAAAAACGGCGGGATTCCCTTTCCTTTTCATTACAGGTGCCGTCGCTCCTCCTATGCAATCCTCAAAACAGTCATAAAGCGGTGCGTGACTGTCAGACGCGCTCCATAGTGATAAACAGACGCTGTTTCCCAAACAGATTCTGTACACGCGATTTGAAGCATTGCAAAAGTGGGCTTAGGGTGCGTGTTTGATCAGACATATACACATAATTAATAATAATAACATCTAAAGATGTCGATCTTGATGGATTTTTTTTCAAACACAAATAATTTAGTCCTAAAAGAGCATGAAACGTTAGGAAAGCAATCGAATGCTTTCATTATAACGTTAGATGTGTGCATGTTTAAAGCGACACCTCTGTTATTTAATGTAATCGAACAAAAAATCTAAATAACTGAGATTCATTCGCTGCTCTTTATTCAGAATGTGTGAGTTATACCATGAGAAAAGATTAGATTTGATAACTCGATTCTATTTCTTTATAATAGCTATTAAATTTTATTAGGAAATAATAATATTACTGATCGTTTAACTGTTTATTTACAATGAAAGAAGTTCCAGAAGAACATATTTAAGATGGGGATTTTTTTTTACATTTATTTATTTTATTTATTCCCTTATTATGCTGGGCATATCCCTTATTTTAACAATCCAATGTCGACAGGTATGATCCATACCCACATAGTAATACACAAAAGTAAGTAGAAATCCACACAGACTAGCGGAGATTTAGGGTGCTTTCACACTAGCACTTTTGGTCCACACCCGGGTTCGTTTGACGTCACAGTACGGTGTGTTTAGCTAGTGTGAACACGTCTTCTGAACTCGGGTGCGCACCTGTGAACCGTACCCGAGTCCGCCTGAAAGAGGTGGTCTGGGGTACGGTTCATCTGAACTCTAGTACGGTTCACTTGTAGTGTGAATGCAATCGTACCAAAAGCCGGAAGTGAACTGTCAACAGTACAGCAAACTATAGTTTTCATAACGTTCATTTGTGTGTGTGTGTGTGTGTGTTTGTGTGTGTCTGTGTATGTCACCTACCTTGACGACAAGCGGGACTGACCCAGCACAAACAGTGATAATGTCTGCTTGTCTCCTCCAAAAACAGCTTCTGCAGACATCCTGTGATGTTCTGAGCGTTTATATTATGTTTGCAGCAGATAGACGCGAGTCGCTTTCTGTATGTCCAAAACCAAAAGATTCAGTAAAAGCGGAACGACCGCGATGTGCGGAGGTCTTTCCATTTTGGCGCTTTGCTTTCGTGTCCGTCACCTGGCAACAGCCGTACACGAAACAGCGGCTTGATGATGCAAGCGTACCGGGGTTCAGTAGGAAAAAAGACAGTGTGAACACAAACCAACTGAGAAGGTGGCAATAGGGGGGAACAATCGAACTTGGGTACGGTCCAGGCAATTGAACCAAGTGTGAAAGCACCCTTAAAGATTCAGGTTGTTGCACACTATGTACTGCAGCATTCTTGCGGTGTTTTTTACCGTGTACTGTGTAAAAACGGTGTGTTTTTTGTTTAGATCACCCACTTCCCAAGCTTCCCTCTTATAAATGAACAAAGACAGACAAAGTCACATTGTATTCTTCTTTATATAACATAATTTATATACACATGGCTTTTTTTTTACAGCGGCAGCATGTCTCTTGTACAGGAATACAAGCACAACATCAGCATCAAGAGCAAAAGAATCAGAGCGCTCACATTTCACAAACGGTTTCAGCTCACTGCTAACCAACTCGAAGAATAAGAGATAATATATATATATATATATATAATACACGTGTGTCAGTATTGGCATATGTCAGCTTAACAAATATCGTTCCTCTTTTATAGATTATCACGTTCTCAACTACACAAATTGCACCTCAAGTCATCTTTCGATTACGAGTCAAATCATCTCTGTACATAAGTTAAGAAACGTAACAGTTGGTTTCAAAATAGATCATCTTCATTTTGTTTCCAGAAGGAGAACTCATCACATCTCTAGATAAAAGTGCAGTATTTTAATTGATATATAGATTCATTCTCATTAAAAAATTGGTCCAAACTCCGCAATCCGAACAGCAAAATCGTCTACTAAATTTATTTCTGTTATTATTATGACTTTTTTGGACTCTCATGTCCGTGTTTTCCACAAACTGCAAGAATAATACAGGAATAACAGTGTCGGTGTACAAATAAAAAGGAAAAGCTTGGCATGAAACTGATCTTCTACTCTAAATATACTTCATGTTCTTCAGAACGATGCGCTAACATTTGCGACATGGACTGCACAGCTTTACCAAAACATGAAATATCAAACATCTCGTCGTTGATACGAACGAACCGGCGATGACGGTAATAATCGCAGTAGTTATTAAAGTACGTCGATGTGCGTAGGTGGGCTCACCTGCTAAATTCACAAAGCAAACGCATGTTCATGATGGTGGGCACAGTGGTTTTAGTATTAAACAAACGCTGAAGATGACGATGATAGTTGAATGGTGTGAAGTTTTTCTTATGATATGATGATATATATATTATGATAGCTATTGAAATTTTCCCATGGGGAGTCAACAATGGGAATACAAATACGCCGTGAAGCATTCGATCATTCATTTTTTCCTTCGGCTTAGTCTCTATTTCAGAGCTCGCCATAGTGGAATGAGCCGCCATTTGTTCCAGCATGTGTTTTACGCAGCGGATGCGCTTCCAGCCACAACCCAGTGCTGGGAAACACCCATACACATTTATTCACACTCTCATACACTACGGCTGGTTTAGTTTATCCAATTCTCCTATAGCGCAAAAAGTTAAGAATTGCTGTGAGATAGCGATGAAAATACGAAAAGAATTTAGGTCAAGGATCGTTTTGAAAATGGATCGTGACTCTCAAAATGGAAATCAGATCACGAAGTCCCGAAAAAAACATACACCCCTATTGATTGCATTCTGTAACGGACTCGATTACATTATTCGCAGTGCTTCAAGGAAGTGGGTGGAGCTAACGATAGGTTTTTTTTTTTTGCCACACTTTTCTCAGTCCTGCTCTCTGATTGCTGGAATTTTCCGAACAGCATCATGGGTAATGTAGTTTCACAATTCTGTGATTGTTTTACAATTAAGTTGCCCAGTTCAGATTACATGATTATCCCCTCTGATTTTGGCACGATTTGCTTAACGTAGGCTGTGTGTAAATAACAAACAGGCGTCAGGACGCAAGTCGGTTCTTCTCGTTTAATGCATCATAGTGCTCAACACCTAGAGCCATGTATGCGACACTTCACGATGTCAACACAGAAAGTCGATAATGTTTCATTTTATTGCGTCGTTTATTGCGCCGTTGACCAATCAGAGCACAGAATCTCTTCCATGCACAGCTTTTAAAAGGGCACTACGAAAAAGAGAGGACTCTGCTTTTAGGTGGACATCTAATGGACGAAAATTTAGAGTAGTTCTCAATTTGTTGTGGGAACTTTTATATAAATGTATCTTTGAAGGTAACCAGCTACACCGTCAGTTCACAGATCCAGGGTTGCTTTGTTTACAGCTGTTGCTGGGAAAGAGTAATCTTATCAACTTATCCTTCGGAGGACGCAGCCTCTGAAATGAGACGCAGCTATAATTTCCAAATATCGTTTTTATTTAAACGTTTTTAGTTAAAAACTATCTAAAAAAGGAACCGTTCTTATAATAAGAACGGCTTGTTCTTTATAATTGCGCTTTGTAATCTGGCGTTTCAATATTACATAAAATGTTATATAAAATTCTGACGAAAATTTAGTGTAGTTCTCGATTTATTGTGGGAACTTTTATATGAACGTATCTTTGAAGGTAACCAGCGACACGTCAGTTCACGGATCCAGGGTTGCTTTGTTTACAGCCCTTGCTGGGAAACCACAGAAAGAATTATCTTATCAACTTATCCTTCGGAGGATGCAGCCTCTGAAATGAAACGCAGCTATAATTTCCAAATATCGTTTTTATTTAAACATTTTTGCTTTGCTAAAAGGTTAAAAACAATCTAAAAAAGGAACAGTTATTGTCATAAGAACAGCTTGTTCTTTATAATTGCGCTTTGTAATCTGGTGTTTCAATGTTACATAAAATTTTAACGAAAATTTAGTGCAGTTCTCGATTTGTTGTGGGAACTTTTATATAAACGTATCTTTGAAGGTAACCAGCTACACCGTCAGTTCACAGATCCAGGGTTGCTTTGTTTACAGCTGTTGCTGGGAAAGAGTAATCTTATCTACTTATCCTTCGGAGGACGCAGCCTCTGAAATGAGACGCAGCTATAATTTCCATATATCGTTTTTATTTAAACGTTTTTGGTTAAAAACTATCTAAAAAAGGAACAGTTCTTATAATAAGAACGGCTTGTTCTTTATAATTGCGCTTTGTAATCTGGCGTTTCAATATTACATAAAATGTTACATAAAATTCTGACGAAAATTTAGTGTAGTTCTCGATTTATTGTGGGAACTTTTATATGAACGTATCTTTGAAGGTAACCAGCGACACGTCAGTTCACGGATCCAGGGTTGCTTTGTTTACAGCCGTTGCTGGGAAACCACAGAAAGAATAATCTTATCAACTTATCCTTCGGAGGATGCAGCCTCTGAAATGAAACGCAGCTATAATTTCCAAATAACGTTTTTATTTAAACGTTTTTTGCTTTGCTAAAAGGTTAAAAACTATCAGAAAAAAGGAACAGTTATTGTAATAAGAACGGCTTGTTCTTTATAATTGCGCTTTGTAATCTGGTGTTTCAATGTTACATAAAATTTTGACGACAGTTTAGATTAGTTCTCAATCTATTGTGGAAACTTTTATATAAATGTATCTTTGAAGGTAACCAGCGACACCGTCAGTTCACGGATCCAGGGTTGCTTTGTTTACAGCCAATGCTGGGAAACCACAGAAA
>CAIGQQ010037231.1:33848-54383 GCA_903798035.1 Danio albolineatus | reverse complement strand
TCACGCAGACTTTAAGAGCAAATCCAATAGTAGACTTAAATAATATCGTATATGGGTCACAAAATGTTGAATTCAGATGTACAAAATGCTGGATTTGTGTTTTGAGGACCCTAAAAAACGTACAAAATGCGCTATACACAGCTTAGAGAAGAAAATGAGAAATTCTGTGATCATTTATTCACCCTAAAGGCCGTTCACATTGGGACGCTTTTTGCTAGCGTTGTTTATCGAAATTTAACGCCTCATGGCTAAACAAAGGCCGCTAATGTGATCGCGGACACCAATGTGAAAAGCGCCCCGGTGTGTACGAGCCTTAATATCGCCCCAAACTGAGTTTCTTTGCTCCATGACACATAAAAGCGTTAATTTTTTTGAACGAATTTTGCTAACACTTTATTTTGATGGTCCATTTGAGTATTAGTAGACTGTCTGCTTAATATCTGTTGATACTGACATTCAACAGACATTTAACTGACTATAAAAAACTTACATGTCAACTTACACTACCCCTAACCCCAACCTAACAGTCTACTTATAATCTAATAAAAAATAAGTTGCAATGTACCTTAAATTCATCAAACGGACCATCAAAATAAAGTGTAACCAGAATTTTATCAGAATTTTTTACTGACAATTGGTGTTTGAACAGCAGCGGTAGCCATTTTGTAGTTCAAACGAACACTGACAGACTTTGTCCTCATTATACATTAAAGAGTAGCTGTGTTATTATTCAAAAAGTCTTCTTTTTTTTGTTCACAGAATAAATAAATGAGTTTGGAATGACACAAGCAACATTTTTTTCATTATCGGGTGAACTATTCCTATAAATAACAAACAAACGATCAAACTGAAGCCGGTAATAAACGACAATAAGAATAACTGTGATATTACAAAAGAAAAAAAAAACACTAAAATTTTCTACTTTATATGTTTCTGAAATATATATTTCATGTATTTACAAGAGACGTGGAAAGATGTATACAATTCAGACGAGAAACAACGCTATTTTCCATGTACGTCCGCCACAAATGTAAAAACGTCGAATCCAGTTTCTCTCCGATTTACAAAACAACGTTAAATCTGTTGCCCTGATTGTTGATAGCATCGTGTAAACTCTCTGTACACCAATTTATAGTAACATACGGCTTAGAAATGTAGTGCTTCTGCTCGGTCAAACACGCCGACGAGACAGAAACCAAAGTGTTATGATGTGCTGCGTGCGACGTAGTTCTACTAGTCTGCGTCGATTTCCCTAATATCTTGATTCTGCAGGACTGCTTCTAAATAAATCTATTTACAGTTCTTCCCGCTCTTCCAGTTCTTCTTCCCAATAAGGCCAATCATGACGCGCAGCATGAATGCATTACCCTTAGACAAAAATTGCAGGGTAGGGTTTTTACACGACAATGAAAGAGAGCTATTACCTTAAGTATCACTTTTCTGAGGTGTATCAAATGTACTCGAGGTGTGCTGCCTGGTATTGGATTTGGTGTTTTCACCTTATCACAGTTTGCCCTTAATGTAAAACGCGGCTGTAAAAATCATTAAGTTGGTGTGGATATCGATGAATGTGTGTTGCAGCAGATGTAAGGGCCTCAGGTTTTTTGTTTTTTTGCCCTGATTTGACCACTGAAGGCAGCAAAATAAAGCTTGTCAATTTGGCTATGGAGCACAGGCACCTGGTTTGGCACTTGGTTTGAACGCGAATCCCAATGTCTGAGGACACAAAAACGTCCTTGCAATTTAGCTCCACATCGAGCCGGTGTGCTTGGCAGTGCGAGGTGGTATCTCAGCCGCCTCCGCTGAAGAGAAGTGAACACATTTACAGGGGCTTAGTTCCGAGAGCTTTGGGGGCCGTTCAGTGATGAGGGTTTTTACCTGTAAAATAAACAAGGAAAACAAAATCATTACATTGATTTAATGCTCAGAGGACGCACCCTGAGATGTTTAAGACGTAACATTCAAAATGTAATAATGGGTTTTTGTTAGACATATGCCAAAACATACAGTTGAAGTTGAATTATTTGCCCCCCTTTGTGTTTTTCCCCAATTTTTCAACACATTTCTAAACATAATAGTTACAACAACTCATTTCTAATCACTGATTTCTTTTACCTTTGCCATGATGACAGCACATAATATTTGACTAGATATTCTTCAAGATACTAGTATTCAGATTAAGGTGACATTTAAAGGCTGAACTAGGTTAATTAGGCAAGTTAGAGGGAATTAGGAAAGTCATTGTATAACTTGGGGTCATTGTATAACTTATGGCCAGTTTCCACAGTGGTACGGTATGTAAGTATGGTTTGGTACGCTTTTATGGTCGTTTCCAAAGTCAAAAGGTAACTAAAAGCAAACCGTCCCGTACCACTTTGCAAAGGGTACCTAGCGCAACAAGAGGGTACCAAAAGGTGAACAGCTGAACATTATTGGTCTACAGAGAAACGTAGACACGTGCATAAGCATTCATTCATTTTCTTTTCGGCTTAGTCCCTTTATTAATCTGGGTTCGCCACAGCGGAATGAACCGCCAACTTATCCAGCAATTGTTTTACGCAGCTGATGCCCTTCCAGCTTCAACCCATCTCTGGGAAACATCCATACACACTCATACGCACTCATACACTACGGACGATTTAGCCTACCCAATTCACCTGTACCGCATGTCTTTGGACTTGTGGGGGAAACCCACGAAACCACAGGGAGAACATGCAAACTCCACACAGAAATGCCAACTGGTCCAGCCGAGGCTCGAACCAGCAACCCTCTTGCTGTGAGGTGAACGTGCTACCCACTATGCCACCTTGGCGCCCGGTCTCATCATGTGAGGTTAATATTCAATTAAAAAAAATTAATATGTAAATGACAATATAAATTATAGCCTATGCTTGTTAGACTGTTGGACTGTTTTCTGTTGTCAATATGCTCGTGTTTATATAGGCCTATTGTTATATGTGCAACATTTGTATATTTACAGTATAACCACCTCAGAAGAATGTGGGGGTCACGAGTCACTGCCATTGTTATTTTGGGGGTCGTGGGCTGAAAAGTTTGAGGACCCCTGCTGTAGACAATTAAAAATATTTATTTTGCTTAAGGGGGCTAATAATATTGACCTCAAAAAAAATTAAAACTGTTTTTCTTCTATCCGAAATAAAACAAATAAGACTTTCCCCAGAAGAAAAAATCTTATAGGAAATACTGTGAAAAAAATCCTTGCTCATCATTTCAAGAGTTCACACTTAGCTGATGATTGATAATAAAGCTTGTTTGGCATGCTGTCCCGGGACAGAGCCCTGAGCTTATGAGATCCTCGAGCCCGGGGCTCCCTCCCGTTTGTAGGGCGAGAGGAGAGTTTGAGCTCAGGTAGATCTCGATGAACTCCCCCCTCGGCTTATTTCCAGCTAGTGGCAGGACTGAGATGAGGTGTATTCGCTAAGAGCTTGACTATGATATCAATTGTGTTTTCAATTTACTTAGGGTGCTTGTTGTTTGGACTGTGGAAGGAAACCGGAAAAGCCGGGGAAAACCCACACGAGCACGGGGAGAACGAGCGAAACTCCGCACAGAAACGCCACCTGATTTAGTAGGGACTTAACCAGAGGCATTCTTGCTGTGAGGCAACAGTGCTAATCACTGGGCCGCCGTGTCGCCCATCTGAAAGGAGGGAAAGTAGGGGTTGACATAAGAAAACTTTGGTTATTTATAGGGAGTTAGAAATCGCCTGATTGGATAATCGATCATTAGCTGAAGCTGTAACAGCTGGGAACAATCATAAGCATGTCATCCTCTCGAAATTTGTTTATGGATAAACTTCACTTGGGAAATATTTGAAAAAGAAAAAAATATTTATAGGAAGGCGAATAATTTTGACTTCAACTGTAAAAGCAAATAAATTGCAATATGAAAATCTGATCCCAGCAGAAGCCCAGTACTTACACAACTACTACTTCTAAAAAAGTTACAGATTTCCAGCTATTGTTAGCTTGTAAATTCATCTTTAAGTCAAAAAAAGAAAGATGGTCTTACCCAGACACCCAGCTGTGAGTGGTGGTCTTTACACTGTGAGGCACGAACCCCTGTTGGGAGTTCATGGGGTCGAAGTTGAAGTCCAGCGATTCTCCGTCCATGAGTGTGTCATGCAAGATAGACTCCATGTCGCATTCGAATCGCTCCAGTGGCATCCCGTCCAGATCGCTCGGCAGCTTCTCCAGGTGTTGCAGCTGCTGGTGGGGCATCATCCCTGGGCCGCGGGCGTATCCGTTACTGCTGATGCTGCAGTATGGAGGAAGTCCACCCCCGAGATGACCTGAGCCTCCATACTGCATCTGCATTGGAGATTTACCGCTTCCCAGGCGTCCACCCACACTGCTGTGACCAATGGCAGTCAGAGGGTGCAGAGATCGCCCGTTCAGAGCCACAGATGTGGGTGGAGCTTGTCCGTGCATATTGTGTGGGTGAGAAAGGGTGTGACTGTGGGGAGGTCCACCTCCCATGACTTCATTCCGCCCACTGCTGTATGGAGGCAACATACATCCACTACCTCCGGCTGATTGGGATACAACAGTGTCCACTGAAGGCATGAGGTCACCAGGCTCCCCATCAGATGTGAGTAACTCTTTTAGGAGTCCTGCTGTGCAGTTAAACTGACCCATAGTTCCTGCGCTGGGACCAAAACTGGACTTGCTTTCTGGCAGAGGCTGCATGGGCATAGGGGACATGCTTCCTATTCCTGCCTGGCCATAGAGACACTTGCGAAAGTCCTGTTGGGTCTGCTGGCTAACCGCCGATAGACCTGGGGAACTGTAGGGGGAGTAGCCTGGACTGGCCTGCATGAGCGAGGAGGGTGAGGACTGGTTGGATCCTGACCCAGGGCCTCCCGTGGATGGGTTCTTGGGCGAAAGCAAGTTGAGGTTGTCCAGAAGATTCTCCATCACATTTTCAGAGCCACTGTGGCCTAGAGATCCAGCCATTTCAGACAAGCTGGGTAGGGTGGAGGTCATTTTGGTTCCTGACCCAGGGCCTGGGTAGACCATGTGAACATCAGAGTCTCCAAGTTCGTCATCAATAAACGGTGAGAGACGACCGCTTAGTGTGCTGGCATTGGAGCTGGTGCGGGGTCGGAAAGCCGTCCAGGCTTCAAAGTCGTCATTGCTGTGGGAGTTCGGACTTCCGGGCCACTTGCCGTACTGGGATCCTGGGCTGTCCGCACCACCCTCGGGCCCACCCTGAAGAGCCAGCTATTAAAAGAGTGAGAAAAAAAACGTCATTAAGTTTTGTGAGTGTTGGATGTCTACACATTTACACGGCAGATCTGGACGGTCAACACCGATTTTTTGACTGTATCTGATTTTGTGAAAGACCTGCTTACATCGTCTTTTAAAAGTGACTCATATTCATGACTCATATCTGCATTTACACTGCACATGGTAAAACACAATGACCTGGGAAAAAAAGAGCGTGCACTGACTGACACCTGTGGTAATAAAAGAGCGCTCTATTCTCCATTCTTGTCACTGCTGTCCAGCATGATTTTGGCAAGCTATGTTATAGTTTATGACAGTAAGGTTATCTTCTTTTAATCTAGGTTTTTAAAACCAGAAGCCCTTTTAATGTCATGTCCATTTGCTGTGTTTTATGCACGTGATGTATGCAATTAGTTTATATTGTTTACACGGCAGATGTTTCACTCATTCTCGCTCGCTCTCTCTCCTTAACATGCTTAAACGCATTACCTTGTGCTACATGACAATAAAATAACCTTGTGCTACATGACAATTTCTGTTCCAAAAAGAAAGCATCAGTTGACGTCATTCGATCCCGATTGTTTTAATGCTTGTTCAAGCTGCTTATTTGAAAAAAAATGAGCTAAAACAACTTGAGATTTTTTTTGTGACAACTTAATTGTTTTAAGTTCAGTCCACTTCAATTTCTAAAAGCTAATAAGTTAACTTAATTCCTTCATGTTGTTCCAACACAAATCGATTATGTGGGACACAGCGTAATGTGTCTGAACCAGGCATGATCTGAGAAAATCAGAATCCATTTGCCATGTCCCAATTCGCATACTATCCATCCTAAATAGTATTGGAAAATAGAATCATTATGTCCCAAATCGTAGTACGTTGAAAAGAGTATGCCAAAGGTTCCCGGATGGTCTCAAATTTCCGGTCAAAGTTTTAAGTGTAGAAGCGTCCATACTCTAACCGCTGATATTGTTCACAGTACATTGAACGTTGGACATGAATTCGGTTAGAACTACAAATGCGGGTAAAAAGAGTAAATAAACTACAAACATGATGGCAGACATCCCAACCTGCAAAAGATCATTTGAGGGAGATGTCGTGACCATTTCAGGAAGATGTTTGACCATTCAAGGGAGACGTTTAACTATTTCAGGGAGATGTTTGACCATTTAAGGGAGACGTTTGACTATTTCAGGAAGACGTTTGACCATTTCAGGGAGATGTTTGACCATTTCAGGGAGATATTTGACTATTTCAGGGAGACGATTGACCATTTCAGGGAGACGTTTGACTATTTTAGGGAGATGTTTGACCATTTTAGGGAGATGTTTGACCATTTCAGGAAGATGTCTTAAAAATGTTTTATTAACTAATTAAAAAAAGAATTTCACATGAACACACGACGTCTGCATGAATACATACATCATTTCTACAATTATTTGTTAATAAATCTACTCATATAAGCACACTAAATTTGGGAGACCTATAATATAAAAAAATGCTAGATAGATAGACCTTTCCACCTTTTATATAAACTGCTTATTCATGCTCCATTAAAACTTTACAAAAAAGCTTCAATACGTTTGGTTTAGTTTCATGACAGCCCTTGGATAGACCTAAATAAAATTTACGATAAATGACGCTACTCACCTCAACATGCCTTTTAAAGTCATTTAAGCCACCATGGGCAATGCTGAATTCACTGTTGCAAACAGTAAACTGCGCAACACTGTCATTATTTTTTACCGTTATCAGACACAGATATGTTTGAGTGTAATCTAGGGTGAAGCGGGTCTTGTATTTTTGTTTTTTTGGGCACCGTCCCTCTGCCATGATGATCTCTGAACTTCGTTTAGGTCCTCGAGAAAAGAAATAAAAGTCCGCCCACGCTGAAAGCTGATTGGCTTCTTTTGTGAACCAATTAGGATGCTCTGTCTAGCACGCGCCAGAGCAGGCACACATGGCCTCTCCCGTCTCCCGCTCAGTCCGTCATGTGCGCCCATTCTGAGATGTGCATGTATAAGATTCAAGCGTGCACACTCTAGATTCCGGGATATTTGATCAAATTCGCGGGCATCAGGGAGCCACTATCAATATACGGGAGACTCCCGGAACTTCCGGGAGACTAGGGATGACTGTGCGAGGAGAACCGTCAAGTAGACAGACTTCGGTAAAGATGTTTGTATTACTGTTAGCCAACTGGAAAATATTTAAATGGCACCGTCTGTGTTATTTTTCATCTGCAACAATACCGAACTTAGAGAAATACGTGTTTGGACATTATTATCCAAAGACCTGTGCCCCGTGGGAGGAAAACAATTGGAATAGGGTCACTTGAACCATCCAGTGTAAAGTGACTGCCGAAGTGAGCAGCTTGTACCTTTTTCTTCGCCGCTCGTCCTCTGCTCTTGGCAAACTTGCTGTTGTTGTCCATGGAGGCCGCCCGGCGTCGAGGAGACTTTCCACTTTTCCCCCCCTCAGGGTTGAGCATCCACCAAGAGCTCTTACCAGTTCCCTCATTCTGGACTCGGATGAACCTACTATGCAGGGACAGGTTGTGTCTGATTGAGTTCTGTAGTAAAGAAAGAGAGAGAGGAGAAAAAATAATAATGAGTGTTATGTTCGTAGTTTGCCTCGTTCCCGTAAATTCCCCTCGGACGGTAAATCAGCAGAGTGCAAATCCTCGGAGCAGCTGTTTTCGATTAAACTCTCTTTTCTCTTCACCTCCGCTTTCATCCACTCACACTTTCCTTCACGCATCACTGTCTGTCATTCGAATGAGAGTATCAACCATATTCATAAACACATTCTAGCAAATATTTACAATTTTGCTCTCATTCAGCGCAATTGGAGAATCCCTCCGATGTTTTGGCAGTGAATCATCAAAACAGAACTCTATTTTTAGTGAGGATGATGGACGTTCCTGTTTGAAGTGCGATCCTCGGGTTCAGACCTCCAAGCCTGATGATGCATCTGTTTTGGCAAATGCTATCCCTTGACTAGTAAATAATTTCAAGTAGCGTCCAGTAGAAGTGAATGAATGTGAATAATTTATTTGAAGCTATTAAAGATGGTATGTACCCTCTCGGTGTTATGTGCAGGCGCAATTATGAGTAAGCCGTTTAGTTGATTTAGTACAAACCCTGTGCTGCTTTCAAAACATGTCTCTGTTTTTTTGAGTGGCTTGTCTCTTGAATAAAGACACAAGTTGCGTCCCAAATCGGATACTTATGTACTATTTAATGCCATTTTGTAGTTAAAATAGTATAAGTAGTTCAATTACACTGAGATATTCATTTAAAGTTTGCTCTAGCTATTGTGCCTGCGCAACAACTGGCATGACACCGATCTCCTTTAAAGCTGTTTCCATGGTAACACCGTAAGAATAGAAAGTGCGTTCCAAATCACACCATTCTACGCCATTTCATAGTCAAAATAGCATATTTAGTTAATTCGCACTGAGATATTAATTTAAAGTTTGCTCTAGCTACTGCGTCTGTGCAACAATTGGCATAACGAATAGAAAGTGCGTTCCAAATCAAACTAATCTACGCCATTTCATAGTTAAAATAGTATAAGTAGTTCAGTGACACTGAGATATTCATGTAAAGTTTGCTCTAGCTACTGCGTCTGCGCAACGATTGGCATGACACCGATCTCCTTTAAGGCTGTTTCCATGGTAACACCGGAAGAATAGAAAGTGCTTTCCAAATCACACTATTCTATGCCATTTCCAAGTCAAAATAGTATAAGTAGTTCATTCACACTGAGATATTCAAGTAAAGTTTGCTCTAGCTACTGTGCCTGCGCAACAATTGGCATGACAAATAGAAAGTGCGTTCCAAATCAAACTTTTCTACGACATTTCGTAGTTAAAATAGTATAAGTAGTTCATTCGCGCTGAGATATTCATGTAAAGTGTGCTCTAGCTACTGCGCCTGCGCAACGATTGGCATGACACCACTCTCCTTTAAGGCTGTTTCCATGGTAACACCGGAAGAAAAGAAGGTGCGTTCCAAATCACACTATTCTACGCCATTTCGTAGTCAAAATAGCATTAGTAGTTCATTCAAACTGAGATATTCATGTAAAGTTTGCTCCAGCTACTGTGTCTGCGCAACAATTCGCATGACGAATAGAGAGTGCATTCAAATCAAACTATTCTACGCCATATTGTAGTTAAAATAATATAAGTAGTTAATTCGCACTGAGATATTCATTTAAAGTTTGCTCTAGCTACTGCGTCTGCTCAATGATTGGCATGACACCGATCTCCTTTAAGGCTGCTTCCATGGTAACACCGTAAGAATAGAAAGTGCTTTCTAAATAACATGATTCTACGCCATTTCGTAGTCATAGTAGTATAATTAAAGTAGTTCATTAACACTGAGATATTCATGTAATGTTTGTTCTAGCTACTGCGTCTGCGCAACAATTGGCATGACGAATAGGAAGTGCGTTCCAAATCAAACTTATCTACGCCATTTCGTAGTTAAAGTAGTATAAGTAGTTAATTCACACTGAGATAGTCATTTAAAGTTTGCTCTAGCTACTGCGTCTACGCAACGATTGGCATGACACCGATCTCCTTTAAGGCTGTTTCCATGGTAACACCGGAAGAATAGAAAGTGTGTTCCAAATCACCCTATTCTACACCATTTCGTAGTCAAAATAGTATAAGTAGTTCATTCACACTGAGATATTCAAGTAAAGTTTGCTCTAGCTACTGTGTCTGCGCAACGATTGGCATAACGAATAGAAAGTGCGTTCCAAATCACACTATTCTACGCCATTTCATATTTAAAATAGTATAAGTAGTTCACTCACACTGAGATATTAATTTAAAGTTTGCTCTAGCTACTGCGTCTACGCAACGATTGGCATAACACCGATCTCCTTTAAGGCTGTTTCCATGGTAACACCATAAGAATAGAAAGTGCGTTCCAAATCACACTATTCTACACCATTTCGTAGATAAAAAAGATTAAGTAGTTCATTCACACTGAGATATTAATGTAAAGTTTGCTCTAGCTACTCCGCCAACACAATGATTGGAATGACACTAATCTCCTTTAAGGCTATTTCCATGGTAAAATAGGAAGAATGGAAGGTGCGTTTCAGATCACACTATTCTACGTCATTTCGTAGTCAAAATAGTATAAGTAGTTCATTCGCACTGAGATTTTTATTTAAAGTTTGCTCTAGCTACTGCTTCCGGCAACGATTGGCATGACGAATATAAAGTGCGTTCCAAATCAAACTAATCTACGCCCTTTCAAAGTCAAAGTAGTATAAGTAGTTAATTCACACTGAGATATTAATTTAAAGTGTGCTCTAGCTACTGTGCCTGTGCAACAATTGGCATGACACCGATCTCCCTTAAGACTGTTTCTATGGTAACACCATAAGAATAGAAAGTGCATTCCAAATCACACTATTCTACGCCATTTCGTAGTCACAATAGTATAAGTAGTTCAATCGCATTGAGATATTCATGTAAAGTTTGCTCTAGCTACTGCACCTGCGCAACGATTGGCATGACGAATAGAAAGTGCGTTCCAAATAACACTAATCTACGCCATTTCACAGTTAAAATAGTATAAGTAGTTCAGTGACACTAAGATATTCATGTAAAGTTTGCTCTAGCTACTGCGCCAGCGCAACAATTGGAACGACACTAATCTCTTTAAGGTTATTTCCATTGTAAAACAGGAAGAATGGAAGGTGCGTTCCAAATCACACTATTCTACGCCATTTCGTAGTTAAAATAGTATAAAAAGTAGTGCATTAACACTGAAATATTCGTTTGATTCGGAAAAAAAGCACACTTTAAAACCCCAAATGATGCACTTATTCAACCGACGACAAGAAATGTGGATTTTTTTCCACACTTCATTCACTCAACATTGCCAGCTTTGTTCGTGGCGGAAGGGGCGGAGCTATTTGTCTGTGAAATTGGATTGCTTTATTTAGAATGGTGCGCAAATTACATGAGTGACTATGGCACCTCTTAGTGGTGAATGTGGTTGTTTTTAAGTACTATTCGTTAGTTTGGTCATTTATTTCACTAATTTGTCAACCGTTAATCATCATCTAGGAAAACTGTTTGAATTTCTGTTTTGTAAAAATAAACATAAGTGTTTCATTTGGGATGAAACCCAAACACACACGCTGTATGTGAACTGGGTAAGCTAAATTGTCCAGAGTGTATGTGTGTGAATGAGTGTGTATGGTTGATTCCCAGTGATGGGTTGCAGTTGGAAGGGTATCCGCTGCATAAAACATATACTGGATAAGTTGGCGGTTCATTCCGCAGTGGCGACCCCAGATTAATAAAAGGACTAAGCCGAAAAGAAAACGAATGAATGAATGAAGAAAGGGGATTGTTTAAAAAACACTCCAATGTAAGTCTTACTGTTGGTTTCTTCATCCGTTCCATTTTAGGAGAAATAAACAATTATTAAAACAAAGAAAACCCTATGAATGACTTAATTAGCAACCTGTCTTAACGACTAGCCAAAAGCAGCCATTTCCATGTCTGTTTTTCTGCTCTTTGCCAATAAATAGCTGTAGCATTAGGGCGGATTTAGTCTCCTAAAAGTATGTACTTTATATTACTCCAACGAGTCCACATCCCATAATGTCTGGCGGACACAGGTAAACATTGAGTCTGGCATAGACGCATTACCTACGTCGCCATGGCGATCTCAATCATTAGGACCATTTTCCCTAGAGAGGTGGAAAATGGGGGATTTTTAAAATGCTGGCCTAATGCCTCCTGTGTCTAATTTAGAGTTGTTAATGGATAGTTACAGGATGTGATGGCAGCTTAAGATGGTCTTTGCGGTTGTTTGTGAACTAAAAGGCTTCATGGAGCACATGCAGAGACACGCGAGTTCTTTTTTTGAGGGGTCTATAAAGCCTATAGTGACTAAGTTTTCAGATATGGTCACTGAGGCCGTTCTTGAGCCTGAGAGAAACAGAATTAGATAGATCCACTGTCATTCACAGACAAAAACGTTCATCTTTTTCCCATTTGATCATCATCCCATTAGTTTAGCATTAAAGCGCTATACAAATAAACTTGAATTGAATTGAACAATGACTTAATTTCTGAAAGTAACTTGTATTGTTGTATTTCATGAAATAAATGAGCATATAGACGTGGATAAACTCATACAAATTCTTTGATAATTATCATTTATCAAATTATGGGCGGAATAATATTGGAAAAATGGAGAAAACTGGACTTGACACTCACTGAACCAACCCCCAATCTGATAATAGATGGGTCAAGGTAAGTTCCGGGTATTACATTTCTGTCATGAACTAGATTTAATATGCAATAAATATGTATATGGCATTGTGAAGTATTTGATCTTGGTGGAGTATATCTGCTACGCTGCTGCTGCTGCTTATTGAGGCAGAGCATGTACTGAGACCTGCTAACGCCAGTGTATACTGTACACAGACATGCCGTCTGAAAATATAACATGCTGCTGCAAACATAATATACATGTAACCTCTTTAGCTGATCTAAACACAGGTGGAGCTGGGGTGGATGGGGGTCTCCAAAAACATGCCACAACTTAACGCCGTAGAATGACGCGGAGCATTTAAGCGCATGAGGAGCAAGCTCATTGGCTGCCTAAGTGACAGCAACTAACGGAGGTGAACCATCAGCCTGCACGCATGGAGTTTCAAGACAGAAATTTCGCTTCTCTTTGGGTTTTGAGACAAATATTTGGACCATAAACTAAGAAATACATTTCTGAACAGAACTGTGATCATCACAACTGTCTGTTTTTAAAACTATCACATTTGGCCTTCTCACAAGTCATACGGTGTAACTTTAAAACTTTTCATGGTACTTTTATTGGATGGGCTACCACACATTCAGAGCACATCAACCTAATATTTGGTCAAGACTGGGATAAATGCATAGAAAAAACCATGAGCTCCCAGAAACTGTGAATGCAGCCAATCAGAAACAAATCTTGTCCTTTTCTGTGGGTCTATAAAGCCTATAGTGACTAAGTTTTCAGATATGGTCACTGAGGCCGTTCTTGAGCCTGAGAGAAACAGGATTAAATAGATCCACTGTCATTCACAGACAAAAACATTAATATTTTTCCCATTTGATCATCATCCAATTAGTTTAGCATTAAAGCGCTATACAAATAAACTTGAATTGAATTGAACAATGACTTAATTTCTGAAAGTAACTTGCATTGTTGTATTTCATGAAATAAATGAGCATATAAACGTGGATAAACTTATAGAAATTCTTGGATAATTATCATTTATCAAATGATAAAAATAAAATAAAAAATATAAAAAAAACTTCAAGCAACTTCAAGTCATAACTATGGTTAATTTGAGTGAAAATTATTACATGGTTGTCTACAATATTTCATTGCTATGCCTTGTTTTCACTGAGTTGTACGAAATGGTACAGTATGGGTCAATGGTATCCTTTCGGTAGACGTGGTGTTTGACAGAAAGTTGCAGCCAATGTCAATCTCATCAAAGTTCTCATATCGTACGAGAAGCACTTCTTAATAATGCTTTATATTCATAAATACTTACGTATAAATGCTAATGCTAACTACTTTGCATTGATTTGGTTATAGCTACAGATCAAACACAATGTGAAATAGCCTACTGTAACCTCTACGATTATATAAAATAAATAAATAAAACATATGAGAACACATACAGAGTCTCTGAAATGTGACCGATTACAAATGTTACCAGTTTGCGTTTGTCTATTTCTGAAATCATGTGAGAATCCGCACTTCAATAATCACATGCACGTTATTATCATCAACTCAAGTTCGTTATTTCAAATACAAATGGCCATTAAAGCGTACCGAATTGTTCTTCACCGTAACACTCAGTGAAATAGGCCATTATTGGTTAGCCGCGTCATTTTAAGGTATGTTATTTCCAAATAACAACCTCTAAATAACGCAGTCTTCTTTCAACGTAGAGCAATTCAAGTCATGTGGTACCCTATCAGTACCCCAATTAAGCTAGTTAAGCCTTTAAACCCCTTTTAAATTGGAATAAAAAGGAATGGGTGTGTTTATATCACCCCAATATGAAAGTCTATACACTATACCTACACATATGTCTGTCCAAACGGCTTAAAAAGGCAGATTTTTCAAAATAGGTGCCCTTTAAATGTCGAAAAATATCTGGTCAACTATTATCTATTATTTTCATGGCGAATATAAAATAAAATGATTATTATAAATGAGTTACTAAAACTATTATTTTTAAAAATGTGTTGAAAAAAATCTTTCCTTTTAGAAGAAATTGACAACCAAAAAATTTACGAGGGGGCTAATAATTTTGACTGTATATCGCAGAAAATCCAAAATATCGCAACGTCAGTTTTTCCAATAACATCGTGCAGCCCTCGAAAGAAGCAAACACTTCAGAGCTACGCAGGTCATGAATCAAAAGCAGAAGAGGCCGAAACTGAAGTAACGTCGCTCCGCTAACCATAACACTGTCCATCTGGCTTGCATTTTGAAATCCTTTCCACACATGGCAGAACAGAAAAATACGACGTCACTTCTTTAAAACACAACACTGCATGTCGTGTGAAACGTCTCTTGGCCAGTCGGCAGAACTCGTATAGCGTGACAAATCTAACCACAAGCACATTAGAAGAGGATCCGCTGGCGGACACATGGAGAGGTTTGGGAGAACGGGAGCCCTGGGAGTCTGGGGAATACCAGGACACAACATGGCAATTCCGAGGTTACGTCTGCACTAATCTGCGCTCTGCTATAAGATAATGCTATTAACTAGTAAACGAACAATTTTGAAGACTGTCCCCAAGTAGTTGCATTTGAAAATATTTTTTTAAAAACATCATTTTCCTATTAGGTCCGTTAAAAAATGATGGTTATGAAGAGGTCAAAAGATTACACGTGTTTTGTCTTGATATATATTGTGCTGACAATTTTTATTCTTTGTTAAACATCTCAACAAAAAGTTGAAAATTAAGTGACTTCAACTTCAACTTCATTCATTTTCCTTTAGCTTAGTCCCTATTTATCAGGAGTCCCCACAGCGGAATGAACCACCAACTATTCCGGTAATGTTTTCTGCAGTGAATGCCCTTTCAGCCACAGCCCAGTACCACAAAACACCTAAACCACCATCATACTACGGTCAACTTAGTTCATCCAATTCACATGTAGCTCTTATCTTTGGACTGTGGGGCAATTACCCGGAGTACTACAGGGGCATCGCTAGCCGGAACAGGCCCTATGACAACATTCGGATGGTGTCATGGATGAAAGTGAAGAGCAGGAGGGGGGTGTTGTGGTGTATCGCGGACGCAAGTGAAGAGCTGGGGGGATTCTTCAAGATAAGGGTAACTGAGGTATGAAACTGGTTATTTATAGTGAGTTAGGAATCATCTGCTTGGTGAATCATGTGTTAGCTAATGGGGGACAAGCTGTGGTCACTCATAAGCACGTGATCCTCTCCAAATTAGTTTATAAATAAACTTCATTTAGATAAACTGAAAGATGTAGACTACTATATACTACCCTTTTACCACAGCACTGGGAACTACGCTGTAAAAAAGTGATTAGTTGACTTGTTGCTTTTAAGGCAATAGGTTTACTCACTTTTTAAATCTTACATAAGTAATTGTGTTTTACAGAGTAAAGCTTAACTTTTATGCTTTGGTACATCGCTAATTATAGCAATGAAATGCATTGTCGTAATTAAAGAATTACCAAGTGACTTTTACAGATAAATAAATAAATAAATCAATCAATAAAAAAACAAATGAATAAATAAATAAATAAATAACAAACATCTCTATGTTGAAATGCTTACATCATATTTTAAAGGAACTAAATTTAACTTAGGAATGCTGGAAGTCTTCACGCAGAAGTGCTTGTTCTGAATTAAACTAAAGCCCTATATTGAAGAAATGTTGCAGTTTTTAATGTGAAATAAGACTTTTAAAAGAAAATCTATATTATGATATAGTTTATAAACAGTTTATAAACTGTTTCCATTGCAGTTTTGCTAAATATAAACTTCTCTCCTGATAAATATTATGTTCTGTCATCATGGCGAAGATAAAAGGAATCAGTGCTTAGAAATAAGTTATTAAAACTATTACAGTATTTCTAGAAATATGTGGAAATGAACTGGTGACAAAAATATAATATGATATACTGAATAATAATATGATATATTGAATAATAATATGATATATTGGATAATAATATTTGTATACATCTTTAATTTGTTTTTTTTACTTCGACTATTTACTGTGTTTTTTTTATTACATATGTATGTTCTTTTATTTTTATGTAAACTTTATAACTGCTTTGGCAATACATTTGTAATAATTGTCATGCCAATAAAGCAACTATTGAATTGAATTGAACTGAATATACAGCGAGGCTAATAATCCATCTAGCAGAGCAGCATGTCTGTGTTTTGGCCAGAAACGTGACTAAAGCTCCTGTTGAGTGCTGTCCATGCGCTAGCGGTGAACTATCGAAACGTCTCCCTCTCTGACGTTACCTAAAAGCGATGACAAACCAGAGCTGAGAGAGTCTTGATTCACCCAGCTTTACCTCTAAATAGCAGCCAGAGTTCCTCCAAAACCGCAGCTGAATCTGTTCCTAAAACACAACTATGAGAACACAGGCGGCCTAGAAGAGAAATCAAAGCGCGGGGTCATCCTGTGTGCGGGTCTGGGGCTTCCTTCCCCGTTGACACATTTTTAGCCTGTTTTGACAATAGTTGATGTATTAGCGGCGGCAGGAACACAGGAACACGGACATTCCAGCTAATCACTGTGTTCAAAGTTCATGCGTAATCACGGCTAGCTCGCTAATGCGCTATCTCTTCTGGAGCTGCAGTGTCCCAATCCACATTCCAGTCTGCGGATGCTAAAACCCCAACCATCACTCTTGCAGCGTGAAGATCCTATAATCGCGGGTTCGCAACAATACTGCCATTCCACGGACACCACATCAGTACACACAATGACACCCCGTTCTGTAAAAACGGAGCAGTTTTGGGAATGTTATGATCGAGTAAGAACACAGTGTGCCGTCTATAGGAATCGATCGTATCATTATATCGCAGTAAACGTGTGTATTTTTACACTTTTCAGTCATTTAACAGTGTACTTTCAAGTAGGGCTGCACAATATACACTCAGCGGCCACTTTATTAGGTACACCTTAGTACCGGGTTGGACCCTCTTTGCCTTCAGAACTACTTTAATCCTTCGTGGTATAGATTCCTCAGAGGTTTTGGTCCATATTGACATGATAGCATCACACAGTTGCTGCATATTTGTCGGCTGCACATCCACGATTGAGAATCTCCCGTTCCACCACATCCCAAAGGTGCTCTATTGGATTGAGATCTAGTGACTGTGGAGGCCATTTGAGTCCAGTGAACTCATTGTCATGTTCAAGAAACCAGTCTGAGATGATTCACGCTTTATAGCATGGCGCGTCATCCTGCTGGAAGTAGCCATCAGAAGATCAGGACACTGTGGTCTTAAAGGGATGGACACCCGGTGTGGACTTCTGCTGCTGTAGCCCATCTGCCTCAAGGTTGGCCGTGTTGTGCGTTCAGAGATGCTCTTCTGCAGACCTGGGTTGTAACGAGTGGCTATTTGAGTTACTGTTACTGGATATTTCCTCTTTTTCAGACCATTCTCTGTAAACCTTAGTGATGGTTGTGCGTGAATCTCCCAGTAGATCAGCAGTTTCTGAAATACTCAGACCAGACCGTCTGTCACCAACAACCATGCTACTTTCAAAGTCACATAAATCCCCTTTCTTCCTCATTCTGATGCTCGGTTTGAACTGCAGCAGATCGTCTTGACCATGTCTACGTGTCTAAATGCATTGAGTTGCTGCCGAGTGATTGGCTGATGGACAGGTGTACCTAATAAAGTGGCCGGTGAGTGTATCGATATCGCAATATGTCATCATTCATGAGGATATGCAATGTTGAGTTAGCATTATAGTTTATCATTTGGATGTGTTTTTGATGCCTGTGATTGTATAATGGTTTTATACTTTCAAGTATAAGAATTTGTACCATTTGTGACTTTAACTATGAATAATTGTATTGAATTATTTTTATTTTTATGATTTCCTTACTGTCCTTGAATACTGTTAGGCTCAGGAAACAATAAAACACTTTATTTCAAGTGTATCTCGTATGTGATTTTTCACACATCTGCGACATGTAAAGTATATCGCATATACTATTACATATATCGCAATGTCAAAAATTTGGCGATACATTTTCCAGCCCGAATATAATTATCATTCAATTTAATAAAATATTTACTAATATTCTTAGATTTATTTCAAAAACATTACACAAAGTTTTGAGGGATATAAGTTGTGACATATTTCACACATGAAAAAATGACAAAATCAAGATTCCCCCTTTGATCACTGATATTCCCATGAAATGTCTAATAATTAGTAATTACAAAAAAAGAACACTTCCAGATAAGCAATCTCCAGGACTTCCCCCTTGCCTCATGAACATCAGATATATTATTAGACCAGGCCTGGAAAAGTCATGAAAATCACTGTTAAAATGTCCCTTCTATCTATGCGTAACCATAGAAACCCTGACAAACATGCCATCAAACTTCTCATTACACACACACACAAACACAATGTGACGCACTAACAATTCAGAAAGTCAACAGCAATGAAAGTCACCACTTTTCTTACAAAATTAAGAACAATGCTAAAACTAATAATAATAATAATAATAATAATAATAATAATAAAAGCCTTTCTTGTAACAGAGTTAGAAATATAGACCATTTTGATGGATGTAAACAAAAACAACGATCCCAGCGTGTTTCCTGTTTTGTTTATTTCTACAGCTTCTGCAAAACGCGATAAAAAAAAGATACTGTACAGTTTGACATCTTGAAACGGTCGGTGTCTTGTAACTCACTGTCAAATTCACTTTTTATTTGTTTTATACGATGCAACGACATTGTGAATTGAGATTTAAAGGGATAGTTCAACTATAATTGAACATTTATTCATTTTGCTTCATCTTAGTCCCTTATTTATCAGGGGTCGCAACAGTGGAATGAACCGCCAACTATTCATACATTTGGACCACAATGAGAGTCTGAATAGTTTTTACCCGGAGTGACTTTGAATTGTCTGTATATGAAGAGTTTCGTTGCAAAACGCGATAAACGCCATTTTTTGACATTTGGATTTTATGATTGGAAATCACTGTTCAGATGTTCCTTAATCTATGTTTGAATTGCTGCCATTAACACAATTTAAGAATGAACATTTTAGGCCTACTACAAAATGTATTTTTTCACAAAACGCGATATCCGCCAGACCAGTTTCTTTACAAAATGTGATATATGTTATATATAGAACAGTATATCTGCGAGCTCAGCATCCCCTGGGAGGAGAGTCACCGCCGGTGAAGTGCTCCGAGTTTGATAATATCAAAACAAACAAAAAAAACATGTTTTTAAAAAGAGGATTCACTAGGCTAACTAAAAACGTTTGCCATTTAATTGTTTATACTGTAGGCGAGCTGTCAGTCACAGGCTACGTCCGTCTGTCAGTCAGTCAAAGCTTCAGAGTCGAGCTAACCTCATGGATTTTGATGACGGATTGGAGCCGGTCATTCCAGCTGCATAATAATAATAATGATAATAATAATAACAATAATAATACTAATAATAACATTATTATTATTACAGTGAAATAAGTCATTAAATATGACAGGACGAGGCGAGCTTGTGTCCGCGGACTGAAACAGAAACTGCGCCGTCGCGGCTCCGCCCGCTCTGATCATACAGGTTTGGTTTTCAGCAGCGGTGTGAAGGAGCCTCCACTCTTTCTGTAACAAGCTACAAGTCATTTATTTAACTAACTTAATCTTACTTATCTCTATTATAACTAATCACAATTAGTCTGAAGCTGTTTAAGGATTGTTGAAACGATAAACATCCTGCAGTTAGTTTGCTCTGACAGCTCAGCCGGTATGTTGTAATGCGGCCTTTTCATTCAGGGACTGGCCTGGATTACTGGCACACGCCATAGTCACATTATGTTTATTATGTTATTATGTTTTTGAATATTATGAATATTTACGATCTATTGATAAATTATTGTTAATTTTCCCACTGATGATCCAAAAGTTTTCTTCAAATGCCACAGTGAAGCCTGCTTAAAGCCATTGGTGCCCCAGCAAAAAAAAAAAAAAAAAAA
>CAIGQQ010037230.1:54785-67642 GCA_903798035.1 Danio albolineatus | reverse complement strand
TTTTTTTTTTTTTACATATAAACTGAAGTTTGAAAGTGTGAAACTCAGCCCTTGAGTGCCCCAGCGTCCTGCAATTAATTTTATTTCTTTCCAGCAGAAGTCAGCAAACACAAGAAAAAGGAAATTAGTCTTTATAATAATGTATGTAGGAGTTATTCTATTCCAACTGCAAGGAGAAAAAATGCCTTTTTTTTTCCGACTACCTAATTTTGAAGTCTCCCCATACCCATATACAGTACAATAAATCCAATATCTCAACGTCATTTTACAGAAATCCCTTTGAAATTACAAAAAAACATTAGATATGTTGTCTGTCCTATGATGAACCATCTCAACACAAACCGCTTTTAGTTTTTTGTCCCAAAGCCCGTTTTAGAAAGTGTATAACTCAGGCCCTGTATGCTCTATCAAACTACAGATAGTTTTGATTGTTACCAGCATATGTCAGAAGACACTAGAAAAAAGAATTTTGTCTTTATCATGTGGTATGCAATAATTATTTAACATAATCATATTTTCCCGAATTTTGGAATATCATGACCCTAATTTGTTGCGTTTGGCACTTACGAGACATAGCAGAGGATTACTCATGCACACAACCGCAGAAAATGCTGAAAATGGGCTCATTTTGTCGCGGAGAACCTAAGGTAAAAGTCGAGACAGCTTGTTTGGCTATCAGTGCCATTTGCTGGCGCTCACGGAGCAAAGAATCAATAATTTCCTTTGTATATTTACAAAAATGGAGTTTATACCTTATGATTTATTCAAAGACTGTTGGATAAGTGACTGTAAATCAATAAAAATAACGGTGGATCCTTGTTGTTGGGAATGAGAGCTTTCATTTGATGTATGACTTGCTCATGTGTGTCATATATGAGCGATATGAAAAATATGCATACTGAATCGTGTACACATTCGGAGCGGTCAACATAGTGTAAAATAAGAGTAAATAACTTTGTTACAGTACAACAAATATCAAAGTGATGTATATCGGTTGAAAATAGACATTCTAAGCTTTCACTCAGTGGGTCATATGGTGTTATTGATACAGACAGACCTCTTAAAAACTATAGTTATTCTCCTGATGACGTCATTTTGTGCCCAGTACTGGGCACGCAGAGTTTAACAGAGTTGAATTTTCAACGTCAAAAGCCGACAGAGCAAAGATCAACATCCCATAATGCAATTCACAACCGTAAATACACAGAAAACACATGTGAATCGCAAAACACGGAAACTACAGTGCACTGTCCTGAAGACCCCATCACATATCTGCATGAAAAGCATCTCAGACGTTCGCTAAATATCTCCTTTCATGTTTCACTGATGAAAGACTTCACACAGGTTTTGTAACGGCATGAAGACAGAGAATGCTAACAACATTTCTGTCCTTCTTTAACAGCACTCGTGGTCTTGTGCGGTTCTTTTCCACTCAGTCGGGTGACTGTGGCACCAGTGGAGAATAGAGTCAACTGAGGACACCAGTCTGAGATCTCCCTTCACGCAACCGTCCTCTACATCTGCTTCTCTCGCTCTCTTTTTTCATCCTTTTCTCCCTCCAAGTGGGTTGATGAATGCTCTAGTTACGTTTGCTCTTGGCGTAGCATGTATAATTTAGGAGCTGAATGCTTTTTCAGAGTCTGTAACTGGCTCCATATGCAGAAGTAGGGTGTCTCCAGCCACCAAACAGACTTCCGAGCAATGACTGCCATCATATATACAGTTCGTCTGAATTAATAGCCCTCCTGCATATTTTTTTCCCCAATTTCTGTTTTCTTTCCATACATTTTTGAACATGTTCAAGAGTTCACACTTAGCTGATGATTGATTATAAAGCTTGTTTGGCATACTGTCCCGGGAGAGAGCCCTGAGCTCATAAGATCCTCGAGCCCGGGGCTCCCTCCCGTTTGCAAGGCGAGAGGGGAGTTTGAGCTCAGGTAAATCTCCAAAACTCCCCTGCTGTAGTAGCTAATGAACAGATAGAGATTGCTCTTAAGAGATAACTACTTACTAGGAGCATGTCTATGGTGTTGATTTTAGTAAGTCGATTAACTTCAGTTTCATGTTTTTGGACGGTGGGAGGAAACTGGGGAACCCGGGAGAAACCCACGTGTGCACGAGGAGAACATGTAAACTCCGCACAAAAATGACGGCTGGCTTGGTAAGGACTAGAACCAGTGACATTCTTGCAGTGAGGCAACAGTGGCCACCGTGCCACCCATCTAGAAAAAGAGGAGGAGTAGGGGTGGAAGGGGGATTCTTCAAAATGAAGATGGCTGTGATATGGATCTTAGGAATCGTCTGATTGGTAAATCATAAATTGAAAAATGCGGGACTGGCTGCAAGCAATCATAAGCATGTGATCCTCTCGAAATTAGTTTATAAATAAACTTCACTCAGTTTTCTCATAACGTATTTCTTTTATCTTTGCCTTGATGACAGTACATAATATTTTATTCGATATTTCTCAAGATACTAGTGTTAAAGTGCAATTCAAGGGCTTAACTATGTTAATTAGGTTAATTAGGCAACTTAGGGCAGTGTTTCTCAACTGGTGGAACATTTTTAGTGGGTCGCGGAGTGCGTGGTCAAAAAAAAAAAAAAATAATAATTTTGCTTATACCGGACTTTTATTTTGAAATGCGCGCGCGACAACAGTTCAGTTTAGTTCGGTAACTGAACATTTCTCTACCCTAACCGCTGTTTACAGTATTTATCGTTTTTACTTTGTAATATTTCTAGAATTTGATACATTTTGTTAAATGCAACAATAAAATATTGGGTCGCGGCTTGATGACCATGTAAAAATGTGGGTCCCGTGGCCAAACCAGTTGAGAACCACTGACTTAGGATAACTAGGCAAGTCATTGTATAACATTGGTTTGTTCTTGTTATGATCACCAGCGATCTAGCATTTGCAGATTGTTGGTAAACACGCACCTTCACCTGTACTACAATGGGCTTTATGCACGGCAGAGCGTGACGTATTTCTGTTTAAATATGAGGCCGCTGGATTAGTTCTGCCTATCGTACAGTACTGTGCTACAACAGGATCACTGCTGACTAAAACATCTAACGCAGGGGTGTCCAAACTATGGCCCGCGGACCATCTGCGGCCCGCAATCAGTTTAGTGGCGGCCCGCAAGGCTTTTTATAAATATTAATAGAATCTGGTCCGCTGTACAAAAATAAATGTAACTCAATAAATAACCACCGGGCGTCGCTATCACGTGCATTAATTAGACCACACTGAAGGAAACATAATTAATAACCTCGTTTTGGCTAGCCATGGTGCAACCAACAAGAAGTAAACTCAACAGTGAGTGCGAGAAACGTCCGAGTTTTACAAGAGTTTGGATTCATTCAAATTTCCCTTGATGAAACGCCATTCAAGAAGGATGATGAGTCTGTTTGGTTCCACATATATATGTGAGCAAACTGTTTCACTGATGAATCTAAACAAAAAGTTCACAGCCACCTCTGTGATTTGCTACGTATATCTACTACACGACTCACTCCTGATTTGGCATCAATTCTGAAATTGAAAGCACAACATCACTGTTCACATTAACAGAGTTTATGGTGAGTAAAATATATATTATGATTTTAAAATGTAGAAAATAATTCCATATTAATACATAATATATATGTATACGCGTGTCTGTGAAATTGTAAAATTTGGCCCAGGACAACGTTTTGTTTTTTTGCATCTGGCCCTCGGCCCAAAAACTTTGGACACCCCTGATCTAACGTTACGGATAGTTGTGTTAGTGCTTTATGCCGTTTTGTGCATGTATGCTTATGTTCAGTCTTTGCAATGTTCTGGGTCTGTGTTTGGTCACTTTATCGTCTCCCAAACTCCAGGTCGTGCGGCTGGAACAGTAAAGTTGTTCCAGTGAAACAGCACCGGGACAGCTGAGCTCCTTTCTTCAAAAGTCTGCGACTGGATGGAGCTCGAGGCTCGATCAGATCGATAGACTGGAAACGTCGGCAACACACTCTTATCTTTTCTGTAATTGTACAGATTGGGACGTAGAATATTAACAACGACACGGTGGCGCAGTAGGTAGTGCTGTCGCCTCACAGCAAGAAGGTCTCTGGTTCGAGCCTTGACTGGGTCAGTTGGCATTTCTGTGTGGAGTTTGCATGTTCTCCCCGTGTTGGCGTGGGTTTCCTCAATGTGCTCCGGTTTCCCCCACATGCGCTATAGGTGAACTGAATAAGCTAAATTGGCCGTAGTGTATGAGTGTGTGTGAATGCGAGAGTTTATGGGTGTTTTCCAGTAATGGGTTGCCGCTGGAAGGGCATCCGATGCGTAAAGCGTTCATTCCACTGTGGCGACCCCTGATAAATAAGCGACTAAGCTGAAGGAAAATGAATGAAAAGGAGCCTGAAAAGTCACCTATCACATCTGTGTGTCCTCGCATAACCCGTCCTGCCTTGTGCCCTCTGTAAAACAAGGGCCATATATGCTGCTGGCAGTCGTCCACTTCAATCACACACACACACACACTCACACACACGCACTGCATTCCACAGGAGCAGCTCACGAGGGGCCTTCAGCGGGGCCGCGTCCCTCCTCCCGAACTTCTCTCTGTCAACACATGACGCTTAAAGCGAACCAAGCCGGACCACACAATGCTGAGCGCAGGAGAGACGGAGAGCTGAACTCCAGAGAGCTGTGAGAAAAAGCAGTAAACGCCAATTCTCATATTGCGTTGAGCTTTACCAGCTGTTCAGAATGTAGGGTTGTGAAAAGTATCGACTTCGGTATCAATCAGTGCTGAAATTTAAAGAGCCCCTATTTTACACTATTAAAGGTCATATTTTGGTTTTAGAGGGCCCAACAACAGGCTGATATAAATGCAAGGTCAAAAAACACTTTCATTGTCTTATAATATGCATTTATAACAACGTGGCTATAAAAACAGAGTAATTCAAAAATCTTATAATAAAGCTAAAAATAGCAGCAGAGATGAACTGTTGATACAAAGACCTAAATCGAACCAGTCAGAAAGTTCTGTTTATTTTGTCACACAATATAGTACAGAGGCAAACAAAATCAAGAGAATTGTGAAAAATAATTGGAATATCTTGATCAGTGCTGGGTAAGGTACTTTAAAAAAGTAATTAATTACTAATTACTACTTAATCAATATTGTATTTAAAATACTTTTCTAATTACTGTGTCTGAAAAGTAACTTAATTACTCAATAAGTAACTTAACTAAATACTTCTTGAAATCCCCATAAACCTTGAGTGGACAAATAATAAATATTTAACTCTGTAAATAATAAATACTTAGATAAAACATATGAGTCAAACATGAAATAGTTTAGCCTTTTAGTTTTCTGAATCATCTTTATTATATTCTATTTTTAAAAAAATCTATAATAATTACATGCATAATAATTTTTAGTATGCAATGTAACCTTCTTAAATATTATTCTGCATATCTATCGATCAGGCAGGATCATGCAATCTTTACAAAAAAAGGCATTATTGTTCGCGGTATTAGAATGAAAGCCCGTGCAGTATGATCGGAAGTGGACAAAAGGCTTCAGATTTATACGGCATGTTTTTGAACTGGATTGTGTCTGTCTTGTTTACCTGTGATCCGATCGAGCAAAAGGTGTCTTATTACTCTGTAAACAGAGCAGCATCAGTCATGTTAAATTCGCCGACTCCCTCTGTCACATCTGCGTAGTCATCCTAGCCTTTCTCATAGTAATCTTCATGAACCAGCCCATGTACGGTGCGCGATAGCCTTGAAAAAGCCGCGCGCTACAGCACGCAGGCGCGCAATGAGGAAAACTAAATTGATTAATACTGTAATGTTCTTGTCTGGGAATATTTTCATTTCGTAAAACAGCCACTCGCTTCAGCCGAGTCCGACATCTTCCGCTTTATGACTAGCAGCAAACTGGCGCGCGGCGCTATCACATGCATCTGCACTACGATGATTTTAAAGCGCCAGAGTTTACTTTTACCTTTAGAACATAAATTAATAAAATTGTGTAAGATTATTCAGCGGGTTTAATTATTTTACAATGTAACGCAGGTACATTATAAGTAACTGTAATTAAAATACCTAAAAATGAACAGTAATTAGTTACTTTACTTTTTCAGTGGAAAAGTAATTTAATTACAGTAACACCCGGTTACACCCAACACTGATCTTGATGAGTGACCCCCATCTTAGGGAAGTTTAACCTGTGTTTGTCTAGCCATCTTTCTTCTAAGAAGACTAATACTTGGTTAAATCAAACAACAGGAAATTATAGATGTGGTAATTGTAATCATTGTGATAACACGTTTAAGACCAATATATTTAGAGATCCATCATCAGGCCGTGAATTTAAGATCAATTCATTTATTAATTGCAATACTACACTTGTTGTATATTATGATTGATATGCATGTGCATGTAATTGGTGGATCTGTGTGAACAGGGGTGCACTGTTGTACAAATCTACATTTGCTGACAGACAGTTTGGGCTACTTATCAGAATTATGGGAATTATCAGACAGACAATATTTAATTGGATGAACATTTTTTAGTCTTATGCCTTAATCTGAATATAAAAATACACATAAATACATTAAGATCATTTAATTTAATCACTACTATTGAAATGTGAAGAGACTTTCAACCAGCACAACAAATATGTTTCTGAAGACAATCACCTACTGCACCTTTAAGTGACGTTATGAGGACATTAATGGAGCATTAAAAAGTAACTCAAAAATTATTTTTAACAGCAATGCATTACTTTTTAGTGTAAGTAATCGGTAAAGCCATTGAGCTACTTTTTGAATGAAGTAACTAGTAACTGTAACTAGTTACTATTTTTAAGTTATTACCACAACACTGTTTTTTGTTCAGAAGCCAACGCAAGTCCTTGGGTGACCCTTTAAAAGCCGCGCTTGGCCATTTCAACCCTCATTTGCTGGATCTGTATATTGGATGAACCTTAAATTGGATCCAGATCACTCTCTGGGCTGGGTTCTGTCCAAAAGCCGAGCGATTAGGGCATGGAGTCAAGACGGTTCTAGTGACGAGGACCAGCTGGAAGCCTCAACCATAACAGAAATCCAACACCCAGACCTGGAGAGAAGTGCAAGGAGAGAAAAGTGCCAGTTAAGCACTTTTTTTTTTTCCTGGCGTCCTTTACTATCAAAGCCAGGACAAAGATTCCCACTGCTTTTCACACGATTGCTTTCCACAGGACCATCTGGCTCCAGAAACCCCCAAAGCCGATCACATCTCAGCCAGAAAGAGCCTGAAGTGGGGTGACCGAGTTCAGTCTGAGGTATTTCAGGGAGAGCAGACCATGTTTTACCCGTCCTCAAGCCACAAAGGTCGTCGGTAGAAACTTGTTTGTCATAAAAATTATGACGAATATTTTTCGTCAATGAAATTCACACTGCTTCATTAATTGTGATTGAGTTAATATGTTTAATTAATCAAGATTTAGTTTTTACGCCAAATCGCCCAGCCCTACTGTAGCATTCTTTTTTGTGATTACATTTTTATTGATTTTACATGTGAGTGGTCACAGCATCTTTCCAATTATCTTTCCAATAAACGGTTACACTTTATTTTGATGGTCCGTTTGTTGAATTTAAGTTACATTGCAACCAATTCTCATTAGATTATAAGTAGACTGTTAGGTTGGGGTTGAAGTCAGGGTTAGTGTAAGTTGACATGTACTTGCCACGTTTCTTATAGTCAGTTATTCCATGGTCTGTTGAAATTCTTGATTCTGATTGGCTGGAGGGTGTGGTATATTTCGTTGAAACGCACAGGTAGTTCCAGTCAGTTTTGCAGTTTACGCAACCCATACCGCCGAACCACCAGGGGCCGCCCCTTGCTCTCAAATGTGAGTCAGTTCTGTGCTTTCGGTTTATTTAGGCGTGAAACACTTTGAAATAAATATAAAAACGGCGGGATTCCCTTTCCTTTTCATTACAGGTGCCGTCGCTCCTCCTATGCAATCCTCAAAACAGTCATAAAGCGGTGCGTGACTGTCAGACGCGCTCCATAGTGATAAACAGACGCTGTTTCCCAAACAGATTCTGTACACGCGATTTGAAGCATTGCAAAAGTGGGCTTAGGGTGCGTGTTTGATCAGACATATACACATAATTAATAATAATAACATCTAAAGATGTCGATCTTGATGGATTTTTTTTCAAACACAAATAATTTAGTCCTAAAAGAGCATGAAACGTTAGGAAAGCAATCGAATGCTTTCATTATAACGTTAGATGTGTGCATGTTTAAAGCGACACCTCTGTTATTTAATGTAATCGAACAAAAAATCTAAATAACTGAGATTCATTCGCTGCTCTTTATTCAGAATGTGTGAGTTATACCATGAGAAAAGATTAGATTTGATAACTCGATTCTATTTCTTTATAATAGCTATTAAATTTTATTAGGAAATAATAATATTACTGATCGTTTAACTGTTTATTTACAATGAAAGAAGTTCCAGAAGAACATATTTAAGATGGGGATTTTTTTTTACATTTATTTATTTTATTTATTCCCTTATTATGCTGGGCATATCCCTTATTTTAACAATCCAATGTCGACAGGTATGATCCATACCCACATAGTAATACACAAAAGTAAGTAGAAATCCACACAGACTAGCGGAGATTTAGGGTGCTTTCACACTAGCACTTTTGGTCCACACCCGGGTTCGTTTGACGTCACAGTACGGTGTGTTTAGCTAGTGTGAACACGTCTTCTGAACTCGGGTGCGCACCTGTGAACCGTACCCGAGTCCGCCTGAAAGAGGTGGTCTGGGGTACGGTTCATCTGAACTCTAGTACGGTTCACTTGTAGTGTGAATGCAATCGTACCAAAAGCCGGAAGTGAACTGTCAACAGTACAGCAAACTATAGTTTTCATAACGTTCATTTGTGTGTGTGTGTGTGTGTGTTTGTGTGTGTCTGTGTATGTCACCTACCTTGACGACAAGCGGGACTGACCCAGCACAAACAGTGATAATGTCTGCTTGTCTCCTCCAAAAACAGCTTCTGCAGACATCCTGTGATGTTCTGAGCGTTTATATTATGTTTGCAGCAGATAGACGCGAGTCGCTTTCTGTATGTCCAAAACCAAAAGATTCAGTAAAAGCGGAACGACCGCGATGTGCGGAGGTCTTTCCATTTTGGCGCTTTGCTTTCGTGTCCGTCACCTGGCAACAGCCGTACACGAAACAGCGGCTTGATGATGCAAGCGTACCGGGGTTCAGTAGGAAAAAAGACAGTGTGAACACAAACCAACTGAGAAGGTGGCAATAGGGGGGAACAATCGAACTTGGGTACGGTCCAGGCAATTGAACCAAGTGTGAAAGCACCCTTAAAGATTCAGGTTGTTGCACACTATGTACTGCAGCATTCTTGCGGTGTTTTTTACCGTGTACTGTGTAAAAACGGTGTGTTTTTTGTTTAGATCACCCACTTCCCAAGCTTCCCTCTTATAAATGAACAAAGACAGACAAAGTCACATTGTATTCTTCTTTATATAACATAATTTATATACACATGGCTTTTTTTTTACAGCGGCAGCATGTCTCTTGTACAGGAATACAAGCACAACATCAGCATCAAGAGCAAAAGAATCAGAGCGCTCACATTTCACAAACGGTTTCAGCTCACTGCTAACCAACTCGAAGAATAAGAGATAATATATATATATATATATATAATACACGTGTGTCAGTATTGGCATATGTCAGCTTAACAAATATCGTTCCTCTTTTATAGATTATCACGTTCTCAACTACACAAATTGCACCTCAAGTCATCTTTCGATTACGAGTCAAATCATCTCTGTACATAAGTTAAGAAACGTAACAGTTGGTTTCAAAATAGATCATCTTCATTTTGTTTCCAGAAGGAGAACTCATCACATCTCTAGATAAAAGTGCAGTATTTTAATTGATATATAGATTCATTCTCATTAAAAAATTGGTCCAAACTCCGCAATCCGAACAGCAAAATCGTCTACTAAATTTATTTCTGTTATTATTATGACTTTTTTGGACTCTCATGTCCGTGTTTTCCACAAACTGCAAGAATAATACAGGAATAACAGTGTCGGTGTACAAATAAAAAGGAAAAGCTTGGCATGAAACTGATCTTCTACTCTAAATATACTTCATGTTCTTCAGAACGATGCGCTAACATTTGCGACATGGACTGCACAGCTTTACCAAAACATGAAATATCAAACATCTCGTCGTTGATACGAACGAACCGGCGATGACGGTAATAATCGCAGTAGTTATTAAAGTACGTCGATGTGCGTAGGTGGGCTCACCTGCTAAATTCACAAAGCAAACGCATGTTCATGATGGTGGGCACAGTGGTTTTAGTATTAAACAAACGCTGAAGATGACGATGATAGTTGAATGGTGTGAAGTTTTTCTTATGATATGATGATATATATATTATGATAGCTATTGAAATTTTCCCATGGGGAGTCAACAATGGGAATACAAATACGCCGTGAAGCATTCGATCATTCATTTTTTCCTTCGGCTTAGTCTCTATTTCAGAGCTCGCCATAGTGGAATGAGCCGCCATTTGTTCCAGCATGTGTTTTACGCAGCGGATGCGCTTCCAGCCACAACCCAGTGCTGGGAAACACCCATACACATTTATTCACACTCTCATACACTACGGCTGGTTTAGTTTATCCAATTCTCCTATAGCGCAAAAAGTTAAGAATTGCTGTGAGATAGCGATGAAAATACGAAAAGAATTTAGGTCAAGGATCGTTTTGAAAATGGATCGTGACTCTCAAAATGGAAATCAGATCACGAAGTCCCGAAAAAAACATACACCCCTATTGATTGCATTCTGTAACGGACTCGATTACATTATTCGCAGTGCTTCAAGGAAGTGGGTGGAGCTAACGATAGGTTTTTTTTTTTTTGCCACACTTTTCTCAGTCCTGCTCTCTGATTGCTGGAATTTTCCGAACAGCATCATGGGTAATGTAGTTTCACAATTCTGTGATTGTTTTACAATTAAGTTGCCCAGTTCAGATTACATGATTATCCCCTCTGATTTTGGCACGATTTGCTTAACGTAGGCTGTGTGTAAATAACAAACAGGCGTCAGGACGCAAGTCGGTTCTTCTCGTTTAATGCATCATAGTGCTCAACACCTAGAGCCATGTATGCGACACTTCACGATGTCAACACAGAAAGTCGATAATGTTTCATTTTATTGCGTCGTTTATTGCGCCGTTGACCAATCAGAGCACAGAATCTCTTCCATGCACAGCTTTTAAAAGGGCACTACGAAAAAGAGAGGACTCTGCTTTTAGGTGGACATCTAATGGACGAAAATTTAGAGTAGTTCTCAATTTGTTGTGGGAACTTTTATATAAATGTATCTTTGAAGGTAACCAGCTACACCGTCAGTTCACAGATCCAGGGTTGCTTTGTTTACAGCTGTTGCTGGGAAAGAGTAATCTTATCAACTTATCCTTCGGAGGACGCAGCCTCTGAAATGAGACGCAGCTATAATTTCCAAATATCGTTTTTATTTAAACGTTTTTAGTTAAAAACTATCTAAAAAAGGAACCGTTCTTATAATAAGAACGGCTTGTTCTTTATAATTGCGCTTTGTAATCTGGCGTTTCAATATTACATAAAATGTTATATAAAATTCTGACGAAAATTTAGTGTAGTTCTCGATTTATTGTGGGAACTTTTATATGAACGTATCTTTGAAGGTAACCAGCGACACGTCAGTTCACGGATCCAGGGTTGCTTTGTTTACAGCCCTTGCTGGGAAACCACAGAAAGAATTATCTTATCAACTTATCCTTCGGAGGATGCAGCCTCTGAAATGAAACGCAGCTATAATTTCCAAATATCGTTTTTATTTAAACATTTTTGCTTTGCTAAAAGGTTAAAAACAATCTAAAAAAGGAACAGTTATTGTCATAAGAACAGCTTGTTCTTTATAATTGCGCTTTGTAATCTGGTGTTTCAATGTTACATAAAATTTTAACGAAAATTTAGTGCAGTTCTCGATTTGTTGTGGGAACTTTTATATAAACGTATCTTTGAAGGTAACCAGCTACACCGTCAGTTCACAGATCCAGGGTTGCTTTGTTTACAGCTGTTGCTGGGAAAGAGTAATCTTATCTACTTATCCTTCGGAGGACGCAGCCTCTGAAATGAGACGCAGCTATAATTTCCATATATCGTTTTTATTTAAACGTTTTTGGTTAAAAACTATCTAAAAAAGGAACAGTTCTTATAATAAGAACGGCTTGTTCTTTATAATTGCGCTTTGTAATCTGGCGTTTCAATATTACATAAAATGTTACATAAAATTCTGACGAAAATTTAGTGTAGTTCTCGATTTATTGTGGGAACTTTTATATGAACGTATCTTTGAAGGTAACCAGCGACACGTCAGTTCACGGATCCAGGGTTGCTTTGTTTACAGCCGTTGCTGGGAAACCACAGAAAGAATAATCTTATCAACTTATCCTTCGGAGGATGCAGCCTCTGAAATGAAACGCAGCTATAATTTCCAAATAACGTTTTTATTTAAACGTTTTTTGCTTTGCTAAAAGGTTAAAAACTATCAGAAAAAAGGAACAGTTATTGTAATAAGAACGGCTTGTTCTTTATAATTGCGCTTTGTAATCTGGTGTTTCAATGTTACATAAAATTTTGACGACAGTTTAGATTAGTTCTCAATCTATTGTGGAAACTTTTATATAAATGTATCTTTGAAGGTAACCAGCGACACCGTCAGTTCACGGATCCAGGGTTGCTTTGTTTACAGCCAATGCTGGGAAACCACAGAAA
>CAIGQQ010037230.1:33848-54385 GCA_903798035.1 Danio albolineatus | reverse complement strand
TCACGCAGACTTTAAGAGCAAATCCAATAGTAGACTTAAATAATATCGTATATGGGTCACAAAATGTTGAATTCAGATGTACAAAATGCTGGATTTGTGTTTTGAGGACCCTAAAAAACGTACAAAATGCGCTATACACAGCTTAGAGAAGAAAATGAGAAATTCTGTGATCATTTATTCACCCTAAAGGCCGTTCACATTGGGACGCTTTTTGCTAGCGTTGTTTATCGAAATTTAACGCCTCATGGCTAAACAAAGGCCGCTAATGTGATCGCGGACACCAATGTGAAAAGCGCCCCGGTGTGTACGAGCCTTAATATCGCCCCAAACTGAGTTTCTTTGCTCCATGACACATAAAAGCGTTAATTTTTTTGAACGAATTTTGCTAACACTTTATTTTGATGGTCCATTTGAGTATTAGTAGACTGTCTGCTTAATATCTGTTGATACTGACATTCAACAGACATTTAACTGACTATAAAAAACTTACATGTCAACTTACACTACCCCTAACCCCAACCTAACAGTCTACTTATAATCTAATAAAAAATAAGTTGCAATGTACCTTAAATTCATCAAACGGACCATCAAAATAAAGTGTAACCAGAATTTTATCAGAATTTTTTACTGACAATTGGTGTTTGAACAGCAGCGGTAGCCATTTTGTAGTTCAAACGAACACTGACAGACTTTGTCCTCATTATACATTAAAGAGTAGCTGTGTTATTATTCAAAAAGTCTTCTTTTTTTTGTTCACAGAATAAATAAATGAGTTTGGAATGACACAAGCAACATTTTTTTCATTATCGGGTGAACTATTCCTATAAATAACAAACAAACGATCAAACTGAAGCCGGTAATAAACGACAATAAGAATAACTGTGATATTACAAAAGAAAAAAAAAAACACTAAAATTTTCTACTTTATATGTTTCTGAAATATATATTTCATGTATTTACAAGAGACGTGGAAAGATGTATACAATTCAGACGAGAAACAACGCTATTTTCCATGTACGTCCGCCACAAATGTAAAAACGTCGAATCCAGTTTCTCTCCGATTTACAAAACAACGTTAAATCTGTTGCCCTGATTGTTGATAGCATCGTGTAAACTCTCTGTACACCAATTTATAGTAACATACGGCTTAGAAATGTAGTGCTTCTGCTCGGTCAAACACGCCGACGAGACAGAAACCAAAGTGTTATGATGTGCTGCGTGCGACGTAGTTCTACTAGTCTGCGTCGATTTCCCTAATATCTTGATTCTGCAGGACTGCTTCTAAATAAATCTATTTACAGTTCTTCCCGCTCTTCCAGTTCTTCTTCCCAATAAGGCCAATCATGACGCGCAGCATGAATGCATTACCCTTAGACAAAAATTGCAGGGTAGGGTTTTTACACGACAATGAAAGAGAGCTATTACCTTAAGTATCACTTTTCTGAGGTGTATCAAATGTACTCGAGGTGTGCTGCCTGGTATTGGATTTGGTGTTTTCACCTTATCACAGTTTGCCCTTAATGTAAAACGCGGCTGTAAAAATCATTAAGTTGGTGTGGATATCGATGAATGTGTGTTGCAGCAGATGTAAGGGCCTCAGGTTTTTTGTTTTTTTGCCCTGATTTGACCACTGAAGGCAGCAAAATAAAGCTTGTCAATTTGGCTATGGAGCACAGGCACCTGGTTTGGCACTTGGTTTGAACGCGAATCCCAATGTCTGAGGACACAAAAACGTCCTTGCAATTTAGCTCCACATCGAGCCGGTGTGCTTGGCAGTGCGAGGTGGTATCTCAGCCGCCTCCGCTGAAGAGAAGTGAACACATTTACAGGGGCTTAGTTCCGAGAGCTTTGGGGGCCGTTCAGTGATGAGGGTTTTTACCTGTAAAATAAACAAGGAAAACAAAATCATTACATTGATTTAATGCTCAGAGGACGCACCCTGAGATGTTTAAGACGTAACATTCAAAATGTAATAATGGGTTTTTGTTAGACATATGCCAAAACATACAGTTGAAGTTGAATTATTTGCCCCCCTTTGTGTTTTTCCCCAATTTTTCAACACATTTCTAAACATAATAGTTACAACAACTCATTTCTAATCACTGATTTCTTTTACCTTTGCCATGATGACAGCACATAATATTTGACTAGATATTCTTCAAGATACTAGTATTCAGATTAAGGTGACATTTAAAGGCTGAACTAGGTTAATTAGGCAAGTTAGAGGGAATTAGGAAAGTCATTGTATAACTTGGGGTCATTGTATAACTTATGGCCAGTTTCCAAAGTGGTACGGGACGGTTTGCTTTTAGTTACCTTTTGACTTTGGAAACGACCATAAAAGCGTACCAAACCATACTTACATACCGTACCACTTTGCAAAGGGTACCTAGCGCAACAAGAGGGTACCAAAAGGTGAACAGCTGAACATTATTGGTCTACAGAGAAACGTAGACACGTGCATAAGCATTCATTCATTTTCTTTTCGGCTTAGTCCCTTTATTAATCTGGGTTCGCCACAGCGGAATGAACCGCCAACTTATCCAGCAATTGTTTTACGCAGCTGATGCCCTTCCAGCTTCAACCCATCTCTGGGAAACATCCATACACACTCATACGCACTCATACACTACGGACGATTTAGCCTACCCAATTCACCTGTACCGCATGTCTTTGGACTTGTGGGGGAAACCCACGAAACCACAGGGAGAACATGCAAACTCCACACAGAAATGCCAACTGGTCCAGCCGAGGCTCGAACCAGCAACCCTCTTGCTGTGAGGTGAACGTGCTACCCACTATGCCACCTTGGCGCCCGGTCTCATCATGTGAGGTTAATATTCAATTAAAAAAAATTAATATGTAAATGACAATATAAATTATAGCCTATGCTTGTTAGACTGTTGGACTGTTTTCTGTTGTCAATATGCTCGTGTTTATATAGGCCTATTGTTATATGTGCAACATTTGTATATTTACAGTATAACCACCTCAGAAGAATGTGGGGGTCACGAGTCACTGCCATTGTTATTTTGGGGGTCGTGGGCTGAAAAGTTTGAGGACCCCTGCTGTAGACAATTAAAAATATTTATTTTGCTTAAGGGGGCTAATAATATTGACCTCAAAAAAAATTAAAACTGTTTTTCTTCTATCCGAAATAAAACAAATAAGACTTTCCCCAGAAGAAAAAATCTTATAGGAAATACTGTGAAAAAAATCCTTGCTCATCATTTCAAGAGTTCACACTTAGCTGATGATTGATAATAAAGCTTGTTTGGCATGCTGTCCCGGGACAGAGCCCTGAGCTTATGAGATCCTCGAGCCCGGGGCTCCCTCCCGTTTGTAGGGCGAGAGGAGAGTTTGAGCTCAGGTAGATCTCGATGAACTCCCCCCTCGGCTTATTTCCAGCTAGTGGCAGGACTGAGATGAGGTGTATTCGCTAAGAGCTTGACTATGATATCAATTGTGTTTTCAATTTACTTAGGGTGCTTGTTGTTTGGACTGTGGAAGGAAACCGGAAAAGCCGGGGAAAACCCACACGAGCACGGGGAGAACGAGCGAAACTCCGCACAGAAACGCCACCTGATTTAGTAGGGACTTAACCAGAGGCATTCTTGCTGTGAGGCAACAGTGCTAATCACTGGGCCGCCGTGTCGCCCATCTGAAAGGAGGGAAAGTAGGGGTTGACATAAGAAAACTTTGGTTATTTATAGGGAGTTAGAAATCGCCTGATTGGATAATCGATCATTAGCTGAAGCTGTAACAGCTGGGAACAATCATAAGCATGTCATCCTCTCGAAATTTGTTTATGGATAAACTTCACTTGGGAAATATTTGAAAAAGAAAAAAATATTTATAGGAAGGCGAATAATTTTGACTTCAACTGTAAAAGCAAATAAATTGCAATATGAAAATCTGATCCCAGCAGAAGCCCAGTACTTACACAACTACTACTTCTAAAAAAGTTACAGATTTCCAGCTATTGTTAGCTTGTAAATTCATCTTTAAGTCAAAAAAAGAAAGATGGTCTTACCCAGACACCCAGCTGTGAGTGGTGGTCTTTACACTGTGAGGCACGAACCCCTGTTGGGAGTTCATGGGGTCGAAGTTGAAGTCCAGCGATTCTCCGTCCATGAGTGTGTCATGCAAGATAGACTCCATGTCGCATTCGAATCGCTCCAGTGGCATCCCGTCCAGATCGCTCGGCAGCTTCTCCAGGTGTTGCAGCTGCTGGTGGGGCATCATCCCTGGGCCGCGGGCGTATCCGTTACTGCTGATGCTGCAGTATGGAGGAAGTCCACCCCCGAGATGACCTGAGCCTCCATACTGCATCTGCATTGGAGATTTACCGCTTCCCAGGCGTCCACCCACACTGCTGTGACCAATGGCAGTCAGAGGGTGCAGAGATCGCCCGTTCAGAGCCACAGATGTGGGTGGAGCTTGTCCGTGCATATTGTGTGGGTGAGAAAGGGTGTGACTGTGGGGAGGTCCACCTCCCATGACTTCATTCCGCCCACTGCTGTATGGAGGCAACATACATCCACTACCTCCGGCTGATTGGGATACAACAGTGTCCACTGAAGGCATGAGGTCACCAGGCTCCCCATCAGATGTGAGTAACTCTTTTAGGAGTCCTGCTGTGCAGTTAAACTGACCCATAGTTCCTGCGCTGGGACCAAAACTGGACTTGCTTTCTGGCAGAGGCTGCATGGGCATAGGGGACATGCTTCCTATTCCTGCCTGGCCATAGAGACACTTGCGAAAGTCCTGTTGGGTCTGCTGGCTAACCGCCGATAGACCTGGGGAACTGTAGGGGGAGTAGCCTGGACTGGCCTGCATGAGCGAGGAGGGTGAGGACTGGTTGGATCCTGACCCAGGGCCTCCCGTGGATGGGTTCTTGGGCGAAAGCAAGTTGAGGTTGTCCAGAAGATTCTCCATCACATTTTCAGAGCCACTGTGGCCTAGAGATCCAGCCATTTCAGACAAGCTGGGTAGGGTGGAGGTCATTTTGGTTCCTGACCCAGGGCCTGGGTAGACCATGTGAACATCAGAGTCTCCAAGTTCGTCATCAATAAACGGTGAGAGACGACCGCTTAGTGTGCTGGCATTGGAGCTGGTGCGGGGTCGGAAAGCCGTCCAGGCTTCAAAGTCGTCATTGCTGTGGGAGTTCGGACTTCCGGGCCACTTGCCGTACTGGGATCCTGGGCTGTCCGCACCACCCTCGGGCCCACCCTGAAGAGCCAGCTATTAAAAGAGTGAGAAAAAAAACGTCATTAAGTTTTGTGAGTGTTGGATGTCTACACATTTACACGGCAGATCTGGACGGTCAACACCGATTTTTTGACTGTATCTGATTTTGTGAAAGACCTGCTTACATCGTCTTTTAAAAGTGACTCATATTCATGACTCATATCTGCATTTACACTGCACATGGTAAAACACAATGACCTGGGAAAAAAAGAGCGTGCACTGACTGACACCTGTGGTAATAAAAGAGCGCTCTATTCTCCATTCTTGTCACTGCTGTCCAGCATGATTTTGGCAAGCTATGTTATAGTTTATGACAGTAAGGTTATCTTCTTTTAATCTAGGTTTTTAAAACCAGAAGCCCTTTTAATGTCATGTCCATTTGCTGTGTTTTATGCACGTGATGTATGCAATTAGTTTATATTGTTTACACGGCAGATGTTTCACTCATTCTCGCTCGCTCTCTCTCCTTAACATGCTTAAACGCATTACCTTGTGCTACATGACAATAAAATAACCTTGTGCTACATGACAATTTCTGTTCCAAAAAGAAAGCATCAGTTGACGTCATTCGATCCCGATTGTTTTAATGCTTGTTCAAGCTGCTTATTTGAAAAAAAATGAGCTAAAACAACTTGAGATTTTTTTTGTGACAACTTAATTGTTTTAAGTTCAGTCCACTTCAATTTCTAAAAGCTAATAAGTTAACTTAATTCCTTCATGTTGTTCCAACACAAATCGATTATGTGGGACACAGCGTAATGTGTCTGAACCAGGCATGATCTGAGAAAATCAGAATCCATTTGCCATGTCCCAATTCGCATACTATCCATCCTAAATAGTATTGGAAAATAGAATCATTATGTCCCAAATCGTAGTACGTTGAAAAGAGTATGCCAAAGGTTCCCGGATGGTCTCAAATTTCCGGTCAAAGTTTTAAGTGTAGAAGCGTCCATACTCTAACCGCTGATATTGTTCACAGTACATTGAACGTTGGACATGAATTCGGTTAGAACTACAAATGCGGGTAAAAAGAGTAAATAAACTACAAACATGATGGCAGACATCCCAACCTGCAAAAGATCATTTGAGGGAGATGTCGTGACCATTTCAGGAAGATGTTTGACCATTCAAGGGAGACGTTTAACTATTTCAGGGAGATGTTTGACCATTTAAGGGAGACGTTTGACTATTTCAGGAAGACGTTTGACCATTTCAGGGAGATGTTTGACCATTTCAGGGAGATATTTGACTATTTCAGGGAGACGATTGACCATTTCAGGGAGACGTTTGACTATTTTAGGGAGATGTTTGACCATTTTAGGGAGATGTTTGACCATTTCAGGAAGATGTCTTAAAAATGTTTTATTAACTAATTAAAAAAAGAATTTCACATGAACACACGACGTCTGCATGAATACATACATCATTTCTACAATTATTTGTTAATAAATCTACTCATATAAGCACACTAAATTTGGGAGACCTATAATATAAAAAAATGCTAGATAGATAGACCTTTCCACCTTTTATATAAACTGCTTATTCATGCTCCATTAAAACTTTACAAAAAAGCTTCAATACGTTTGGTTTAGTTTCATGACAGCCCTTGGATAGACCTAAATAAAATTTACGATAAATGACGCTACTCACCTCAACATGCCTTTTAAAGTCATTTAAGCCACCATGGGCAATGCTGAATTCACTGTTGCAAACAGTAAACTGCGCAACACTGTCATTATTTTTTACCGTTATCAGACACAGATATGTTTGAGTGTAATCTAGGGTGAAGCGGGTCTTGTATTTTTGTTTTTTTGGGCACCGTCCCTCTGCCATGATGATCTCTGAACTTCGTTTAGGTCCTCGAGAAAAGAAATAAAAGTCCGCCCACGCTGAAAGCTGATTGGCTTCTTTTGTGAACCAATTAGGATGCTCTGTCTAGCACGCGCCAGAGCAGGCACACATGGCCTCTCCCGTCTCCCGCTCAGTCCGTCATGTGCGCCCATTCTGAGATGTGCATGTATAAGATTCAAGCGTGCACACTCTAGATTCCGGGATATTTGATCAAATTCGCGGGCATCAGGGAGCCACTATCAATATACGGGAGACTCCCGGAACTTCCGGGAGACTAGGGATGACTGTGCGAGGAGAACCGTCAAGTAGACAGACTTCGGTAAAGATGTTTGTATTACTGTTAGCCAACTGGAAAATATTTAAATGGCACCGTCTGTGTTATTTTTCATCTGCAACAATACCGAACTTAGAGAAATACGTGTTTGGACATTATTATCCAAAGACCTGTGCCCCGTGGGAGGAAAACAATTGGAATAGGGTCACTTGAACCATCCAGTGTAAAGTGACTGCCGAAGTGAGCAGCTTGTACCTTTTTCTTCGCCGCTCGTCCTCTGCTCTTGGCAAACTTGCTGTTGTTGTCCATGGAGGCCGCCCGGCGTCGAGGAGACTTTCCACTTTTCCCCCCCCTCAGGGTTGAGCATCCACCAAGAGCTCTTACCAGTTCCCTCATTCTGGACTCGGATGAACCTACTATGCAGGGACAGGTTGTGTCTGATTGAGTTCTGTAGTAAAGAAAGAGAGAGAGGAGAAAAAATAATAATGAGTGTTATGTTCGTAGTTTGCCTCGTTCCCGTAAATTCCCCTCGGACGGTAAATCAGCAGAGTGCAAATCCTCGGAGCAGCTGTTTTCGATTAAACTCTCTTTTCTCTTCACCTCCGCTTTCATCCACTCACACTTTCCTTCACGCATCACTGTCTGTCATTCGAATGAGAGTATCAACCATATTCATAAACACATTCTAGCAAATATTTACAATTTTGCTCTCATTCAGCGCAATTGGAGAATCCCTCCGATGTTTTGGCAGTGAATCATCAAAACAGAACTCTATTTTTAGTGAGGATGATGGACGTTCCTGTTTGAAGTGCGATCCTCGGGTTCAGACCTCCAAGCCTGATGATGCATCTGTTTTGGCAAATGCTATCCCTTGACTAGTAAATAATTTCAAGTAGCGTCCAGTAGAAGTGAATGAATGTGAATAATTTATTTGAAGCTATTAAAGATGGTATGTACCCTCTCGGTGTTATGTGCAGGCGCAATTATGAGTAAGCCGTTTAGTTGATTTAGTACAAACCCTGTGCTGCTTTCAAAACATGTCTCTGTTTTTTTGAGTGGCTTGTCTCTTGAATAAAGACACAAGTTGCGTCCCAAATCGGATACTTATGTACTATTTAATGCCATTTTGTAGTTAAAATAGTATAAGTAGTTCAATTACACTGAGATATTCATTTAAAGTTTGCTCTAGCTATTGTGCCTGCGCAACAACTGGCATGACACCGATCTCCTTTAAAGCTGTTTCCATGGTAACACCGTAAGAATAGAAAGTGCGTTCCAAATCACACCATTCTACGCCATTTCATAGTCAAAATAGCATATTTAGTTAATTCGCACTGAGATATTAATTTAAAGTTTGCTCTAGCTACTGCGTCTGTGCAACAATTGGCATAACGAATAGAAAGTGCGTTCCAAATCAAACTAATCTACGCCATTTCATAGTTAAAATAGTATAAGTAGTTCAGTGACACTGAGATATTCATGTAAAGTTTGCTCTAGCTACTGCGTCTGCGCAACGATTGGCATGACACCGATCTCCTTTAAGGCTGTTTCCATGGTAACACCGGAAGAATAGAAAGTGCTTTCCAAATCACACTATTCTATGCCATTTCCAAGTCAAAATAGTATAAGTAGTTCATTCACACTGAGATATTCAAGTAAAGTTTGCTCTAGCTACTGTGCCTGCGCAACAATTGGCATGACAAATAGAAAGTGCGTTCCAAATCAAACTTTTCTACGACATTTCGTAGTTAAAATAGTATAAGTAGTTCATTCGCGCTGAGATATTCATGTAAAGTGTGCTCTAGCTACTGCGCCTGCGCAACGATTGGCATGACACCACTCTCCTTTAAGGCTGTTTCCATGGTAACACCGGAAGAAAAGAAGGTGCGTTCCAAATCACACTATTCTACGCCATTTCGTAGTCAAAATAGCATTAGTAGTTCATTCAAACTGAGATATTCATGTAAAGTTTGCTCCAGCTACTGTGTCTGCGCAACAATTCGCATGACGAATAGAGAGTGCATTCAAATCAAACTATTCTACGCCATATTGTAGTTAAAATAATATAAGTAGTTAATTCGCACTGAGATATTCATTTAAAGTTTGCTCTAGCTACTGCGTCTGCTCAATGATTGGCATGACACCGATCTCCTTTAAGGCTGCTTCCATGGTAACACCGTAAGAATAGAAAGTGCTTTCTAAATAACATGATTCTACGCCATTTCGTAGTCATAGTAGTATAATTAAAGTAGTTCATTAACACTGAGATATTCATGTAATGTTTGTTCTAGCTACTGCGTCTGCGCAACAATTGGCATGACGAATAGGAAGTGCGTTCCAAATCAAACTTATCTACGCCATTTCGTAGTTAAAGTAGTATAAGTAGTTAATTCACACTGAGATAGTCATTTAAAGTTTGCTCTAGCTACTGCGTCTACGCAACGATTGGCATGACACCGATCTCCTTTAAGGCTGTTTCCATGGTAACACCGGAAGAATAGAAAGTGTGTTCCAAATCACCCTATTCTACACCATTTCGTAGTCAAAATAGTATAAGTAGTTCATTCACACTGAGATATTCAAGTAAAGTTTGCTCTAGCTACTGTGTCTGCGCAACGATTGGCATAACGAATAGAAAGTGCGTTCCAAATCACACTATTCTACGCCATTTCATATTTAAAATAGTATAAGTAGTTCACTCACACTGAGATATTAATTTAAAGTTTGCTCTAGCTACTGCGTCTACGCAACGATTGGCATAACACCGATCTCCTTTAAGGCTGTTTCCATGGTAACACCATAAGAATAGAAAGTGCGTTCCAAATCACACTATTCTACACCATTTCGTAGATAAAAAAGATTAAGTAGTTCATTCACACTGAGATATTAATGTAAAGTTTGCTCTAGCTACTCCGCCAACACAATGATTGGAATGACACTAATCTCCTTTAAGGCTATTTCCATGGTAAAATAGGAAGAATGGAAGGTGCGTTTCAGATCACACTATTCTACGTCATTTCGTAGTCAAAATAGTATAAGTAGTTCATTCGCACTGAGATTTTTATTTAAAGTTTGCTCTAGCTACTGCTTCCGGCAACGATTGGCATGACGAATATAAAGTGCGTTCCAAATCAAACTAATCTACGCCCTTTCAAAGTCAAAGTAGTATAAGTAGTTAATTCACACTGAGATATTAATTTAAAGTGTGCTCTAGCTACTGTGCCTGTGCAACAATTGGCATGACACCGATCTCCCTTAAGACTGTTTCTATGGTAACACCATAAGAATAGAAAGTGCATTCCAAATCACACTATTCTACGCCATTTCGTAGTCACAATAGTATAAGTAGTTCAATCGCATTGAGATATTCATGTAAAGTTTGCTCTAGCTACTGCACCTGCGCAACGATTGGCATGACGAATAGAAAGTGCGTTCCAAATAACACTAATCTACGCCATTTCACAGTTAAAATAGTATAAGTAGTTCAGTGACACTAAGATATTCATGTAAAGTTTGCTCTAGCTACTGCGCCAGCGCAACAATTGGAACGACACTAATCTCTTTAAGGTTATTTCCATTGTAAAACAGGAAGAATGGAAGGTGCGTTCCAAATCACACTATTCTACGCCATTTCGTAGTTAAAATAGTATAAAAAGTAGTGCATTAACACTGAAATATTCGTTTGATTCGGAAAAAAAGCACACTTTAAAACCCCAAATGATGCACTTATTCAACCGACGACAAGAAATGTGGATTTTTTTCCACACTTCATTCACTCAACATTGCCAGCTTTGTTCGTGGCGGAAGGGGCGGAGCTATTTGTCTGTGAAATTGGATTGCTTTATTTAGAATGGTGCGCAAATTACATGAGTGACTATGGCACCTCTTAGTGGTGAATGTGGTTGTTTTTAAGTACTATTCGTTAGTTTGGTCATTTATTTCACTAATTTGTCAACCGTTAATCATCATCTAGGAAAACTGTTTGAATTTCTGTTTTGTAAAAATAAACATAAGTGTTTCATTTGGGATGAAACCCAAACACACACGCTGTATGTGAACTGGGTAAGCTAAATTGTCCAGAGTGTATGTGTGTGAATGAGTGTGTATGGTTGATTCCCAGTGATGGGTTGCAGTTGGAAGGGTATCCGCTGCATAAAACATATACTGGATAAGTTGGCGGTTCATTCCGCAGTGGCGACCCCAGATTAATAAAAGGACTAAGCCGAAAAGAAAACGAATGAATGAATGAAGAAAGGGGATTGTTTAAAAAACACTCCAATGTAAGTCTTACTGTTGGTTTCTTCATCCGTTCCATTTTAGGAGAAATAAACAATTATTAAAACAAAGAAAACCCTATGAATGACTTAATTAGCAACCTGTCTTAACGACTAGCCAAAAGCAGCCATTTCCATGTCTGTTTTTCTGCTCTTTGCCAATAAATAGCTGTAGCATTAGGGCGGATTTAGTCTCCTAAAAGTATGTACTTTATATTACTCCAACGAGTCCACATCCCATAATGTCTGGCGGACACAGGTAAACATTGAGTCTGGCATAGACGCATTACCTACGTCGCCATGGCGATCTCAATCATTAGGACCATTTTCCCTAGAGAGGTGGAAAATGGGGGATTTTTAAAATGCTGGCCTAATGCCTCCTGTGTCTAATTTAGAGTTGTTAATGGATAGTTACAGGATGTGATGGCAGCTTAAGATGGTCTTTGCGGTTGTTTGTGAACTAAAAGGCTTCATGGAGCACATGCAGAGACACGCGAGTTCTTTTTTTGAGGGGTCTATAAAGCCTATAGTGACTAAGTTTTCAGATATGGTCACTGAGGCCGTTCTTGAGCCTGAGAGAAACAGAATTAGATAGATCCACTGTCATTCACAGACAAAAACGTTCATCTTTTTCCCATTTGATCATCATCCCATTAGTTTAGCATTAAAGCGCTATACAAATAAACTTGAATTGAATTGAACAATGACTTAATTTCTGAAAGTAACTTGTATTGTTGTATTTCATGAAATAAATGAGCATATAGACGTGGATAAACTCATACAAATTCTTTGATAATTATCATTTATCAAATTATGGGCGGAATAATATTGGAAAAATGGAGAAAACTGGACTTGACACTCACTGAACCAACCCCCAATCTGATAATAGATGGGTCAAGGTAAGTTCCGGGTATTACATTTCTGTCATGAACTAGATTTAATATGCAATAAATATGTATATGGCATTGTGAAGTATTTGATCTTGGTGGAGTATATCTGCTACGCTGCTGCTGCTGCTTATTGAGGCAGAGCATGTACTGAGACCTGCTAACGCCAGTGTATACTGTACACAGACATGCCGTCTGAAAATATAACATGCTGCTGCAAACATAATATACATGTAACCTCTTTAGCTGATCTAAACACAGGTGGAGCTGGGGTGGATGGGGGTCTCCAAAAACATGCCACAACTTAACGCCGTAGAATGACGCGGAGCATTTAAGCGCATGAGGAGCAAGCTCATTGGCTGCCTAAGTGACAGCAACTAACGGAGGTGAACCATCAGCCTGCACGCATGGAGTTTCAAGACAGAAATTTCGCTTCTCTTTGGGTTTTGAGACAAATATTTGGACCATAAACTAAGAAATACATTTCTGAACAGAACTGTGATCATCACAACTGTCTGTTTTTAAAACTATCACATTTGGCCTTCTCACAAGTCATACGGTGTAACTTTAAAACTTTTCATGGTACTTTTATTGGATGGGCTACCACACATTCAGAGCACATCAACCTAATATTTGGTCAAGACTGGGATAAATGCATAGAAAAAACCATGAGCTCCCAGAAACTGTGAATGCAGCCAATCAGAAACAAATCTTGTCCTTTTCTGTGGGTCTATAAAGCCTATAGTGACTAAGTTTTCAGATATGGTCACTGAGGCCGTTCTTGAGCCTGAGAGAAACAGGATTAAATAGATCCACTGTCATTCACAGACAAAAACATTAATATTTTTCCCATTTGATCATCATCCAATTAGTTTAGCATTAAAGCGCTATACAAATAAACTTGAATTGAATTGAACAATGACTTAATTTCTGAAAGTAACTTGCATTGTTGTATTTCATGAAATAAATGAGCATATAAACGTGGATAAACTTATAGAAATTCTTGGATAATTATCATTTATCAAATGATAAAAATAAAATAAAAAATATAAAAAAAACTTCAAGCAACTTCAAGTCATAACTATGGTTAATTTGAGTGAAAATTATTACATGGTTGTCTACAATATTTCATTGCTATGCCTTGTTTTCACTGAGTTGTACGAAATGGTACAGTATGGGTCAATGGTATCCTTTCGGTAGACGTGGTGTTTGACAGAAAGTTGCAGCCAATGTCAATCTCATCAAAGTTCTCATATCGTACGAGAAGCACTTCTTAATAATGCTTTATATTCATAAATACTTACGTATAAATGCTAATGCTAACTACTTTGCATTGATTTGGTTATAGCTACAGATCAAACACAATGTGAAATAGCCTACTGTAACCTCTACGATTATATAAAATAAATAAATAAAACATATGAGAACACATACAGAGTCTCTGAAATGTGACCGATTACAAATGTTACCAGTTTGCGTTTGTCTATTTCTGAAATCATGTGAGAATCCGCACTTCAATAATCACATGCACGTTATTATCATCAACTCAAGTTCGTTATTTCAAATACAAATGGCCATTAAAGCGTACCGAATTGTTCTTCACCGTAACACTCAGTGAAATAGGCCATTATTGGTTAGCCGCGTCATTTTAAGGTATGTTATTTCCAAATAACAACCTCTAAATAACGCAGTCTTCTTTCAACGTAGAGCAATTCAAGTCATGTGGTACCCTATCAGTACCCCAATTAAGCTAGTTAAGCCTTTAAACCCCTTTTAAATTGGAATAAAAAGGAATGGGTGTGTTTATATCACCCCAATATGAAAGTCTATACACTATACCTACACATATGTCTGTCCAAACGGCTTAAAAAGGCAGATTTTTCAAAATAGGTGCCCTTTAAATGTCGAAAAATATCTGGTCAACTATTATCTATTATTTTCATGGCGAATATAAAATAAAATGATTATTATAAATGAGTTACTAAAACTATTATTTTTAAAAATGTGTTGAAAAAAATCTTTCCTTTTAGAAGAAATTGACAACCAAAAAATTTACGAGGGGGCTAATAATTTTGACTGTATATCGCAGAAAATCCAAAATATCGCAACGTCAGTTTTTCCAATAACATCGTGCAGCCCTCGAAAGAAGCAAACACTTCAGAGCTACGCAGGTCATGAATCAAAAGCAGAAGAGGCCGAAACTGAAGTAACGTCGCTCCGCTAACCATAACACTGTCCATCTGGCTTGCATTTTGAAATCCTTTCCACACATGGCAGAACAGAAAAATACGACGTCACTTCTTTAAAACACAACACTGCATGTCGTGTGAAACGTCTCTTGGCCAGTCGGCAGAACTCGTATAGCGTGACAAATCTAACCACAAGCACATTAGAAGAGGATCCGCTGGCGGACACATGGAGAGGTTTGGGAGAACGGGAGCCCTGGGAGTCTGGGGAATACCAGGACACAACATGGCAATTCCGAGGTTACGTCTGCACTAATCTGCGCTCTGCTATAAGATAATGCTATTAACTAGTAAACGAACAATTTTGAAGACTGTCCCCAAGTAGTTGCATTTGAAAATATTTTTTTAAAAACATCATTTTCCTATTAGGTCCGTTAAAAAATGATGGTTATGAAGAGGTCAAAAGATTACACGTGTTTTGTCTTGATATATATTGTGCTGACAATTTTTATTCTTTGTTAAACATCTCAACAAAAAGTTGAAAATTAAGTGACTTCAACTTCAACTTCATTCATTTTCCTTTAGCTTAGTCCCTATTTATCAGGAGTCCCCACAGCGGAATGAACCACCAACTATTCCGGTAATGTTTTCTGCAGTGAATGCCCTTTCAGCCACAGCCCAGTACCACAAAACACCTAAACCACCATCATACTACGGTCAACTTAGTTCATCCAATTCACATGTAGCTCTTATCTTTGGACTGTGGGGCAATTACCCGGAGTACTACAGGGGCATCGCTAGCCGGAACAGGCCCTATGACAACATTCGGATGGTGTCATGGATGAAAGTGAAGAGCAGGAGGGGGGTGTTGTGGTGTATCGCGGACGCAAGTGAAGAGCTGGGGGGATTCTTCAAGATAAGGGTAACTGAGGTATGAAACTGGTTATTTATAGTGAGTTAGGAATCATCTGCTTGGTGAATCATGTGTTAGCTAATGGGGGACAAGCTGTGGTCACTCATAAGCACGTGATCCTCTCCAAATTAGTTTATAAATAAACTTCATTTAGATAAACTGAAAGATGTAGACTACTATATACTACCCTTTTACCACAGCACTGGGAACTACGCTGTAAAAAAGTGATTAGTTGACTTGTTGCTTTTAAGGCAATAGGTTTACTCACTTTTTAAATCTTACATAAGTAATTGTGTTTTACAGAGTAAAGCTTAACTTTTATGCTTTGGTACATCGCTAATTATAGCAATGAAATGCATTGTCGTAATTAAAGAATTACCAAGTGACTTTTACAGATAAATAAATAAATAAATCAATCAATAAAAAAACAAATGAATAAATAAATAAATAAATAACAAACATCTCTATGTTGAAATGCTTACATCATATTTTAAAGGAACTAAATTTAACTTAGGAATGCTGGAAGTCTTCACGCAGAAGTGCTTGTTCTGAATTAAACTAAAGCCCTATATTGAAGAAATGTTGCAGTTTTTAATGTGAAATAAGACTTTTAAAAGAAAATCTATATTATGATATAGTTTATAAACAGTTTATAAACTGTTTCCATTGCAGTTTTGCTAAATATAAACTTCTCTCCTGATAAATATTATGTTCTGTCATCATGGCGAAGATAAAAGGAATCAGTGCTTAGAAATAAGTTATTAAAACTATTACAGTATTTCTAGAAATATGTGGAAATGAACTGGTGACAAAAATATAATATGATATACTGAATAATAATATGATATATTGAATAATAATATGATATATTGGATAATAATATTTGTATACATCTTTAATTTGTTTTTTTTACTTCGACTATTTACTGTGTTTTTTTTATTACATATGTATGTTCTTTTATTTTTATGTAAACTTTATAACTGCTTTGGCAATACATTTGTAATAATTGTCATGCCAATAAAGCAACTATTGAATTGAATTGAACTGAATATACAGCGAGGCTAATAATCCATCTAGCAGAGCAGCATGTCTGTGTTTTGGCCAGAAACGTGACTAAAGCTCCTGTTGAGTGCTGTCCATGCGCTAGCGGTGAACTATCGAAACGTCTCCCTCTCTGACGTTACCTAAAAGCGATGACAAACCAGAGCTGAGAGAGTCTTGATTCACCCAGCTTTACCTCTAAATAGCAGCCAGAGTTCCTCCAAAACCGCAGCTGAATCTGTTCCTAAAACACAACTATGAGAACACAGGCGGCCTAGAAGAGAAATCAAAGCGCGGGGTCATCCTGTGTGCGGGTCTGGGGCTTCCTTCCCCGTTGACACATTTTTAGCCTGTTTTGACAATAGTTGATGTATTAGCGGCGGCAGGAACACAGGAACACGGACATTCCAGCTAATCACTGTGTTCAAAGTTCATGCGTAATCACGGCTAGCTCGCTAATGCGCTATCTCTTCTGGAGCTGCAGTGTCCCAATCCACATTCCAGTCTGCGGATGCTAAAACCCCAACCATCACTCTTGCAGCGTGAAGATCCTATAATCGCGGGTTCGCAACAATACTGCCATTCCACGGACACCACATCAGTACACACAATGACACCCCGTTCTGTAAAAACGGAGCAGTTTTGGGAATGTTATGATCGAGTAAGAACACAGTGTGCCGTCTATAGGAATCGATCGTATCATTATATCGCAGTAAACGTGTGTATTTTTACACTTTTCAGTCATTTAACAGTGTACTTTCAAGTAGGGCTGCACAATATACACTCAGCGGCCACTTTATTAGGTACACCTTAGTACCGGGTTGGACCCTCTTTGCCTTCAGAACTACTTTAATCCTTCGTGGTATAGATTCCTCAGAGGTTTTGGTCCATATTGACATGATAGCATCACACAGTTGCTGCATATTTGTCGGCTGCACATCCACGATTGAGAATCTCCCGTTCCACCACATCCCAAAGGTGCTCTATTGGATTGAGATCTAGTGACTGTGGAGGCCATTTGAGTCCAGTGAACTCATTGTCATGTTCAAGAAACCAGTCTGAGATGATTCACGCTTTATAGCATGGCGCGTCATCCTGCTGGAAGTAGCCATCAGAAGATCAGGACACTGTGGTCTTAAAGGGATGGACACCCGGTGTGGACTTCTGCTGCTGTAGCCCATCTGCCTCAAGGTTGGCCGTGTTGTGCGTTCAGAGATGCTCTTCTGCAGACCTGGGTTGTAACGAGTGGCTATTTGAGTTACTGTTACTGGATATTTCCTCTTTTTCAGACCATTCTCTGTAAACCTTAGTGATGGTTGTGCGTGAATCTCCCAGTAGATCAGCAGTTTCTGAAATACTCAGACCAGACCGTCTGTCACCAACAACCATGCTACTTTCAAAGTCACATAAATCCCCTTTCTTCCTCATTCTGATGCTCGGTTTGAACTGCAGCAGATCGTCTTGACCATGTCTACGTGTCTAAATGCATTGAGTTGCTGCCGAGTGATTGGCTGATGGACAGGTGTACCTAATAAAGTGGCCGGTGAGTGTATCGATATCGCAATATGTCATCATTCATGAGGATATGCAATGTTGAGTTAGCATTATAGTTTATCATTTGGATGTGTTTTTGATGCCTGTGATTGTATAATGGTTTTATACTTTCAAGTATAAGAATTTGTACCATTTGTGACTTTAACTATGAATAATTGTATTGAATTATTTTTATTTTTATGATTTCCTTACTGTCCTTGAATACTGTTAGGCTCAGGAAACAATAAAACACTTTATTTCAAGTGTATCTCGTATGTGATTTTTCACACATCTGCGACATGTAAAGTATATCGCATATACTATTACATATATCGCAATGTCAAAAATTTGGCGATACATTTTCCAGCCCGAATATAATTATCATTCAATTTAATAAAATATTTACTAATATTCTTAGATTTATTTCAAAAACATTACACAAAGTTTTGAGGGATATAAGTTGTGACATATTTCACACATGAAAAAATGACAAAATCAAGATTCCCCCTTTGATCACTGATATTCCCATGAAATGTCTAATAATTAGTAATTACAAAAAAAGAACACTTCCAGATAAGCAATCTCCAGGACTTCCCCCTTGCCTCATGAACATCAGATATATTATTAGACCAGGCCTGGAAAAGTCATGAAAATCACTGTTAAAATGTCCCTTCTATCTATGCGTAACCATAGAAACCCTGACAAACATGCCATCAAACTTCTCATTACACACACACACAAACACAATGTGACGCACTAACAATTCAGAAAGTCAACAGCAATGAAAGTCACCACTTTTCTTACAAAATTAAGAACAATGCTAAAACTAATAATAATAATAATAATAATAATAATAATAATAAAAGCCTTTCTTGTAACAGAGTTAGAAATATAGACCATTTTGATGGATGTAAACAAAAACAACGATCCCAGCGTGTTTCCTGTTTTGTTTATTTCTACAGCTTCTGCAAAACGCGATAAAAAAAAGATACTGTACAGTTTGACATCTTGAAACGGTCGGTGTCTTGTAACTCACTGTCAAATTCACTTTTTATTTGTTTTATACGATGCAACGACATTGTGAATTGAGATTTAAAGGGATAGTTCAACTATAATTGAACATTTATTCATTTTGCTTCATCTTAGTCCCTTATTTATCAGGGGTCGCAACAGTGGAATGAACCGCCAACTATTCATACATTTGGACCACAATGAGAGTCTGAATAGTTTTTACCCGGAGTGACTTTGAATTGTCTGTATATGAAGAGTTTCGTTGCAAAACGCGATAAACGCCATTTTTTGACATTTGGATTTTATGATTGGAAATCACTGTTCAGATGTTCCTTAATCTATGTTTGAATTGCTGCCATTAACACAATTTAAGAATGAACATTTTAGGCCTACTACAAAATGTATTTTTTCACAAAACGCGATATCCGCCAGACCAGTTTCTTTACAAAATGTGATATATGTTATATATAGAACAGTATATCTGCGAGCTCAGCATCCCCTGGGAGGAGAGTCACCGCCGGTGAAGTGCTCCGAGTTTGATAATATCAAAACAAACAAAAAAAACATGTTTTTAAAAAGAGGATTCACTAGGCTAACTAAAAACGTTTGCCATTTAATTGTTTATACTGTAGGCGAGCTGTCAGTCACAGGCTACGTCCGTCTGTCAGTCAGTCAAAGCTTCAGAGTCGAGCTAACCTCATGGATTTTGATGACGGATTGGAGCCGGTCATTCCAGCTGCATAATAATAATAATGATAATAATAATAACAATAATAATACTAATAATAACATTATTATTATTACAGTGAAATAAGTCATTAAATATGACAGGACGAGGCGAGCTTGTGTCCGCGGACTGAAACAGAAACTGCGCCGTCGCGGCTCCGCCCGCTCTGATCATACAGGTTTGGTTTTCAGCAGCGGTGTGAAGGAGCCTCCACTCTTTCTGTAACAAGCTACAAGTCATTTATTTAACTAACTTAATCTTACTTATCTCTATTATAACTAATCACAATTAGTCTGAAGCTGTTTAAGGATTGTTGAAACGATAAACATCCTGCAGTTAGTTTGCTCTGACAGCTCAGCCGGTATGTTGTAATGCGGCCTTTTCATTCAGGGACTGGCCTGGATTACTGGCACACGCCATAGTCACATTATGTTTATTATGTTATTATGTTTTTGAATATTATGAATATTTACGATCTATTGATAAATTATTGTTAATTTTCCCACTGATGATCCAAAAGTTTTCTTCAAATGCCACAGTGAAGCCTGCTTAAAGCCATTGGTGCCCCAGCAAAAAAAAAAAAAAAAAAA
>CAIGQQ010037223.1:0-10555 GCA_903798035.1 Danio albolineatus | reverse complement strand
GTCAGAAGTGATGTCGCGTCCAACGCTGCTAGAACTCAAAGTCAGAAATGTGATGTCGCGTCCAACGCTGATAGAACTCTCATTAAGGTATCCATATTTCTCAGACAGTCTCCGAAAATGTCCGGATGTGTTGATAGAGAGAACAATATTACTGCGCGGCGATCTCCGCCTTCGCGGCAAACACTGTATCTAGTAAACACAGTGTCACATATAGTCCAATGACATTCCAAAAGAGGAAATTGCTATCCTCCTCACAGTCACAGACATATAAATCTCTCTTCAGTTCTCTTGTCGACAACTCTTAGAGCAAATCGTTTCTCTCTCTCATACCTTTCACACCGGTCTCTCACTCCTTCAAACTTTCACGCCGGTCTCTCTCTCACTCCCTTTATATCCCTTCCGGGAGGTCTGCTTCCGGTCAAATCACAACAGGTGAAACTATTTAACTTAAATATTGATACAAATTCGGAAACAACATTCCCATCATACCATAAATAAATAAACAAAAAATAAATATAATATTTAACTATAATTAAACAAATAAATTAATCGACCACTGGGCTTTACTCATCACTAGTCACTAACTAGCCAATCGGATCGTTCCAAATTTAACATAAATATCCAGCCTAAACTTCATTCCTCGTCTTCATTTTGGAAGACCCCCATCCATCCCTTCTCCCTCCTCCTCAATTTTTAGATCAGGCGACATGGTGGCTCAGTGGCACTGTTGCCCCACAGCAAGAAGTTCGTTCGTTAAAACTCTAGCTAAGCCAGTCGACACTCTCTGTATGGAGTTTGCATGTTCTCCCCGTGTTCGTGTGGGTTTTTCCTGGGTACTCCGGTTTCCTCCCACAGTCTCAAGACATGTAACAGAAGTTAAATCACAAGCACCTATTACATACCCACTGTCACAGTTGACGGTCTATTCTTGGGAAGTTATCGAGAACTACCTGATCTCGTATCCCTCCTAATGTTTACTGACCAGGCGGGAACCTTGGGCTCATCTGTCTCCTAGCTCAGGGTTCTCTCCAAGGACAGCATGCCAAACCCGCTAAAATAGTCAAGCATTATCTAAGTGTGAACTCTTGAAATTGCCACTAAATATCAAAAATAAAAATGTGATTTGCTGTGGTAGGAGAAGCCATTGCTGCTGCGGTAGACAAGGTTCACACACCTCTTGAAAGCACTTGAATTTCAGACATGTGAATTCAAGGCCTGGAAAGTACTTAAACACAACATAGGTCCTTGAAAATTCTTGAATCTAATGGCACCTATGATGAAAATCAACTTTTGTAAGCTGTTTGGACAGAACTGTGTGTAGGTATAGTGTGTCCACTGTCATATTGGAGTGATAGAAACACAACAAGTCTCTTTCTTAAAATTTCCTGACGTTAAAATAGGACCCAAATCCCAGTGATTTTGAGGCCCACCGCAACGTGACATAGGAGTGTGGTTTTCTCCGCTCTCCGATTTGATTGAAAGGCGCCATGTTTCTATAATAGCATGTACAGTTGAAGTCAGAATTATTAGCCCCTCTTTTTATTCTTGTCCCCAATTTCTGTTCAACGGAGAGATATTTTTTCAACACATTTCTAAACATAATAGTTTTAATAACTCATTTCTAATCACTGATTTATTTTATCTTTGCCATGACGACAGTAAATAATATTTGACTAGATATTCTTTAAGACACTTCTATACAGCTTAAAGTTGCATTTAAAGGCTTAACTAGGTTAATTAGGTTAACTAGGCAGGTTAGGGGAATTAGGCAAGTTATTGTATAACGATGGTTTGGTCTGTAGTGTAGACTATTGGAAAAACATTAACTTAAAGGGGCTTATAATATTGACCTTCAAAAAAATTTAAATATGCTTTCATTCTTGCTGAAATAAAACAAATAAGAATTTCTCCAAAAGAAAAAATATTATCAGGCATACTTTAAAAATATCCTTGCTCTGTTCAACATCATTTGGGAAATATGAAAAAATAATAATTCAAAGAGAGGCTAATAACTCTGACTTAAACTGTATATTCACATGTCCACCGAGCATTTATTTTTATTTTCAACAGAGTTGTATCATCAAAGTCATTTGCACAAAACACGCCAAAACCATTTCCATATATGGGCTTTCAGCACTACCCTTCCTTTGATTAATAAGTTCTTATTGCTAATTAGCAAGTCGCAAAAAAGTGTGCTTTTTGTATTCATGTAGATTCAGTCGTTCTTACATTTTGTAAGATAGAATAAATTTAAATATGTAATGATTTGTTTGAGAAAATATTCATATGCAGATTTCACGCATACTTTTTTTTCAAATGCTTGCTTAATAAATGAAAATCATGATAAGGCATTTTTGGTTTGTACATGTGTATATATATAAAAAAACAATACAGATTTAAAATAGAAATCTGATTAATAAAGGACTAAGCCGAAAGAAAGCGACTGAATGAATCTCATGTAACACTCTAAAAGTCTTCACTGTAATGTTTGATCGATTTAACACATTCTTGAATTAACTCAAAATATAAATATAAAATTATTTGTAGTGTAGTTGTAGTGTGCATCATGGCCAAAATGTGCCGTATGCGAACAGAGCACACTGTGGGGAATACTGTATTACACAATGCAATGCATTTGATTAGGCCTCCTCTGCGAGTGTGACAAATTAAGGCAAGGCAAGGCAAGTTTATTTATATAGCACATTTCATACACAGTGGCAATTCAAAGTGCTTTACATAAACAGGAATAAAATTTAAGTATAAGAAAATAAAAACAGATTATAAAAAACAGATAAAAACAGATTAAAATGAGTTAAAACAAGTTATAAAAGAATGAAAAGAAAAGAAAGACACAATAGTGCGATCTGTCGGACGTAGCACAGTGCTCATTCAGTAAAGGCACAGCTAAACAGATGTGTTTTCAGTCTTGATTTGAATGTGCCTAATGTTGGAGCACATCTGATCATTTCTGGAAGCTGATTCCAGTAGCGGGGGGCGTAATAGCTGAATGCAGATTCCCCCTGCTTTGACTGAACTCTTGGAGTTTCTAGTTTATGTGATCCTAATGATCTGAGTGATCTGTTAGGTTTGTATTCAGTGAGCATATCTGTAATGTATTGAGGTCCTAGGCCATTTAGTGATTTATAGACAAGTAATAATACTTTAAAATCTATTCTGAATGTAACTGGGAGCCAGTGTAGAGACCTGAGGACAGGTGTGATGTGCTCTGATTTCCTGGTTCTGGCCAGAATCCTGGCCGCAGCATTCTGGATGAGCTGTAACTGTCTGACTGTCTTTTTGGGAAGTCCAGTGAGGAGCCCATTACAGTAATCCACCCTGCTGCTGATAAAAGCATGAACAAGTTTCTCTAAGTCTTCACTGGAAACAAAACATCTAATTCTTGCAATGTTTTTGAGATGATAGTATGCTGATTTACTGACTGCTTTGACATGACTGTTGAAACTGAGATCTGACTCCAGAGTCACACCAAGATTCTTGACCTTATTTTTTGTTGTATGACCCTTAGAGCTGAGGTACGCATTCACCTTGAGAACCTCATCTCTGTTCCCAAATGCAATGACTTCAGTTTTCTCTTTGTTTAACTGAAGGAAGTTTTGGCACATCCAATTGTTAATTTCATCAATGCATTGGCAGAGGGTGTCAATGGGGCTGTAGTCATTAGGCAGTAAGGCTATGTAGATCTGAGTGTCATCAGCATAGCTGTGGTAGGAGATTTGGTTCTTTCTCATTATTTGGCTCAGAGGGAGCATATAAAGGTTGAACAGGAGAGGTGCCAGAATTGAGCCTTGTGGGACTCCACATGTCATGGGTGTCCACCTCGACCTATGGTCACCTATACTGACATAGTAACCTCTCCCTTCAAGGTACGATCCGAACCATTTGAGGACCGTCCCAGACAGCCCAACCCAGTTCTCCAGCCTATCCAGAAGTATGCTGTGATCGACAGTGTCGAATGCAGCACTGAGATCGAGCAATACCAGCACTGTTAGTTTGCCTGAATCTGTATTTAGGCGGATATCATTGATTATCTTTATAAGTGCGCTCTCTGTACTGTAATGTGCTCTGAAACCAGATTGAAAATTGTCTAAACACCCTTTCAAGCTTAAGAACTTGTTAATCTGGTTAAAAACAACTTTTTCAATGATTTTGCCAATGAAAGGGAGATTTGAGATTGGCCTGTAGTTGCTCAGTAGGGTGTTATCCAGGTTGCTCTTTTTCAAGAGGGGTTTAACTACTGCAGTTTTAAGTGAGTTTGGAAAAATCCCTGAGAGAAGTGAAGCATTCACCACTTTCAGAAGATCCATTTCTAGACTGTTAAACACAGTTTTGAAGAATGATGTGGGGAGCGTGTCAAGATCGCAGGTTGATGTTCTCATAATTTGCACAACCTCTTCTAAGATTTTACCATCAATTTCCATGAAATCAGACATAATGTCTGATTTCTTAAGTTGAGGTTGAGCTTGTCTGACGCCGACACAACTTGGCTGATTGGATGAGCTGATTGCCTTTCTGATATTATTGATCTTATCAGTAAAGAAATGAGCAAACTCATTACATTTGCTTTCAGAGAGTAGTTCACTAGGAATTCTACTGGGGGGGTTTGTGAGTCTCTCTACCGTTGCAAATAGGGTACGGGTGTGATCTATATTGCTGTTTATAAGGCTTGAAAAGAAAGTCTGCCTAGCAGTGTTTAGTTCCACATTAAAAGTGGATTAATTAACTAAATTAACTAAATTAACTAAATTAATTAAATTAACCAAAAGTAATAGCAACATCCTTCATGAGTTATTCTTTATGATGAGGCTGTCAAAACTTTAAGGCATTTTCACACAACATTGGACACTACAGGCAAAAAAATAACCACTTCTGTGATTTCATTTAGGCAAAGTTTCTTAAAAATACAGTAGTGAATCAAAAGTTGTCCTAAAACTATTGGACACCCATACTTAGGACAATTAAAAAAAACTGTTTTGATCCACTTCTAATGTTGACCACTATGGTATGCTGCATACACTCTCAGAAATAGGATTGTATTTTTCAAAAGGTACGTTTTTGTTCCTAGCAGGACTTTAGAGCTGGGGTCACCAAACTTGTTCCTGGAGGTCCGGTGTCCTGCAGATTTTAGCTCCAACCCTAATTAAACACACCTGAACAAGCTAATCAAGCTCTTACTAGGTACACTTAAAACCTCCAGACAGGTGTTTTGAGACAAGTTGAAGCTAAACCCTGCAGAACACCGGACCTCCAGGACTGAGATTGGTGATCCCTGCTTTAGAGGTTCATATTAATACCTAAAATGTGCAAATGTGTACATTAAAGTACCTTAAGGTACAAAAGTGAACCTTCATTCATTCATTCATTCTCCTTCGAAAGTTTAGTCCCTTATTTATCAGGGGTTGCCACAGAGGCCGCCAACTATTCTGGCATATGTTTTAAGCAGCTGATGCCCTTCCAGCAGCAAGCAAGTACTAGGAAACACACATACACTCATAGGCTACAATCACACTGCAGCCAAATGTGGCCCGAATCAGATTTTTTTGCCCACATGTTACTTAGGTAATGACAGTGTGAACAGCCCAAACTGCATGGAATCTGAGCTTTTCACTTCAGATTTGTGCCACTTTCATATGTAGTCTCAAATCAGACACAGATCTAATGCGATGCGGCAGCAGTGTGAACGGTTATGTCGGATTTCATGTGACTTTTACATAATCTTTGAATGCGTCGTCATTCTGTGCTGCAAACATCATCTTCTCCTCATCAGCAGCAGTAGAACGGCACACAGGGCGATTGCTTTACCACAGAAAGTTGGTTGTTCATTTTGAAAAAGATGTTGAAGGCAAAACTGGAGCTTGTTAACAATTGGGGCACGAGTTGATCGTGAAGCTGAAGAGTGTCTTGGGTTTTACGGATAGGGCATCCATGCACAAAGTAGGGGGCACTTTCATTTTAAGGATGAACTTTCTCTCCGAGAGCAAAAAGGGCAGGTGCTCAAGCACCCAAACACCCCTTCTGCACGTGCCTGTTGTTTACAACAAAGTAAAATTAAATAACTCTGCAAACAGAGATAAACCAACTCCGTTTTCACAGTTCAGTCTGCGGCTGCTCATTAACCCTTGATGAGTTCACTACACCGGTGGTCAGAAAGACGCGCACTATGGTTGTCATAAATCACAAATGACTTATTTTAGAATTCAAATGCCAAAATTGTCAGGCTTCTGCCACTCCAGTCTTGTTAATTCTTGTTTTTTATATTCTCCTCATGTCTGCTGTCCTGTGCCAGTTCGTACTGTCAGGGTTCAGGGTTGGGGAAAGACTTAAATGCAAAGAACAAAATGAGTGTTTATTAATAATGAAATAAAACAAAAGGACAAAACAAACTACTCCAAGGGGGAAAACATTAATAAAAAGGCAAAAACAAACTTTACTGGGCTGGCAGGAAAAAAACAGGGCTGGACAGGGCTCAACACAACATGACAGACAGATATTCGCCGACACAGGACAGCAGACATGAGGAGAATATAAAGCAGAATTAATTAACAAACAAACAGGTGAACATGATCAACTAATAATGGGTTAACAAGGAGGCTGGGGCTAGACAATAGACGGGGGAGCACATGCCACAAGAAAACACCACAAGCCATGTGCTCACGTAAAACGGGACAAGAACACGCAGCCAATGAGAGAACTCATTAACCGCGTACTCAAAATAGACAACGAAAAAACGCGGCCACTTTGTAAACACAGGGCCACGTGCTTAGACAAACGCAAGACACAAGCACACGATAAAATGAAAACATCCTACCGTGTGCTCACACACGCAGTGGCATGTTTCATCTCAGCACCATCCAAAACCGAAACCAACTAGACGAAGATGCTGAGAATGAAACAACGCGATGCTGACAAAACAAACAAACATCAGGAAGAGAGCGCGCAATCGCGAACACGCCCAGACCTCACGCGCCCGTATCAAGCGGAAGCGAGCACGGTCCAAGCGCAGCCACAATTGGCACTCCTACAGAGACACAACGACAACACACAGGACTAGACAGAGCTAGTGTCCAGACTCTGCCACCAAAACAAGAATTAACAAGACTGGAGTGGCAGAACCCTGACAAAAATACACATTAGTAGTAGCAGAACAACCCTTTATAGTTCATGAAATACACTACAGTTGGCTGTGAATAGGGTAATAATCATATTAAGCATAATCTGAAAACATGTGTACTTCATAAACACGTTGTATGCATAATTAGACATTTTGTGCGGTCAGAAACTGTACTTTTGTGCATGCGGGTGAGTTTAGGACCATGATCTGTTTACACTGCAAATCTGATATCGGACACATTTGTAACAGCAGTGTGAACAGCTTTGCAAAAACATCAGATTTGAGAAAAAAAAAATATTTGAGCACTAAGCCTTGCAGTGTGAACGTAGCCTTACATTCTTACACACACTCATACACCATGGCCAGTTTGGTTCATCCAATACCAACACCCTGAGGAAACCCACCCCAACACAGGAAGAGCATGCAAACTCCTCACAGAAATGCCAACTGGCCCTCCCGGGACTCAAACCAGTGACCTTCTTGCTGTAAGGCAACAGTGCTAACCACTGAGTCACCATGTCGCCCACCAAACTGATCCTTAAAGGTACAAAACCATACCCTAAAAGTACTGATGTCCAAAACTGTACATTTTGAAAAGGTACCACAACAGTGGCAGATTTTTTACCTTTATTTCTGAGAGTGTACAGTAAAGCACATAAAGCTAGTATTTCATTCTGAACAGAACCTGAAATGAGGACCTGCTGCATCTTATCTATAGCATTACGATGGTGGAGATTATGATTTTCCATTATACGCTGAATTCTTTCAGAGTTTTCCGGTCAACATAGAGCACAAAAGCACTAAACTACACCAGGTTATAATTAAAAGAAATAGTCTGCACAAAGTCATTCAAGCTCCATTAATATGAGCTGTCATTTTACATGAGCAATTGACTGCAGAACATTGTGATTGACCAATTAGAATCATGTATTTACAAGTCACTGATTGAGTTTTATCATTTTTTGAATCCATTCAGCCGATCTCCGGGTCTGGCAGGAGCTTTTTTAGCTTAGCTTAGCATAGATCATTGAATCAGATTAGACCATTAGCATCTTGCTCAAAAATGATCAGAGTTTTGATAATTTTTTTTATTTAAAGCAAGGGCGTAAATCTAATTTAACACAAGGGGGAGACAATAAATATAAAATTTCCCTTGAGCGATTTAAAAAAAAAAAATGTTTTTTTTGAGGTCAAATTGTACTTATAAAGATATGTCCCTCAGTTAAAAACTTTGGCTCTATCATTATTATTGCAGCATGGAGACTGCGTCATTATGGTTATTTTCAAAGTTTTTCCCAGGTTCAATCACAGCAGATTTTTCTTCAGATTATTTATGTTGTGTACGGTCAGCAGATTGACTCCTGAAGCAGAAGAAATGCAGGAAAAGATTTTTCCTAAACTCATAATAACTCACTTGTTTACATTGCACTTGTTAAATGGACAGATCATACTGTAAACTGGTGAGCCTGTGATGATCATCTGCTGAACAGCCACAACACTAAACACATTAAAGAAACTGCTCATCTAAATAAAGATTCTGTCATCCCTTCACCCCCTTACCTGACACTGTACATCTGAATGACCCAGCTCTGCTGTCCCTCAATATTTTCCTTCTCTTTTGCCTGTGATTGACATTAGTATTTTATTAGTAGTATTAGTATTTTATCATTGTGACACTAGTATGTTGCACTTTGCAACAAGCTAATGTTAACTAGATAGGTAATATTTCAATCGCTAATATAGCAGACACATGGAAAATACATCGGTAATCAGCATTTTTACCGCAAATAATTGATGAATGAGTCTGTATCAACAACATTAAAGATAGTAGCTTTATTTAAAGTGAATATAGTACCCTCCTTACTGGCGATCATCTAGACCCGAGCCGCAGCCACACACCTGACTTGTGTGTATGTGCGCATAGTCTGAGAGATGAACCCGGGAAAGTGGACCAAACCACTGTCAGGAAGAGGAGGGGGAGCGCAACAGTTTCTAAACGCATTTTAAATGCAAAATGCGTTTTTTTTCTTCTAAAAATACAATTATTTTAGGTATAGATACATATATTTTACACAATACAGAGTGCAATTTTTAAAAAACTTTTTTTTTGGAAGGGTGGGACATGTCCCCCTGTCCCCCCCGGGATTTACGCCCCTGATTTAAAGCTTGACACTACTGAAGTTACATCATGTACAGAAAAATTCAAGATCTGTCACTTATTCACCATTATATTGTTCCAAATGCATATGATTCATTTTCTTATGTGGAACGCAAAAATACATGTATGTTTTTCAGAATTTCTAACACCAATCATATGCTGTATATTCTAACTGTAAGAGGAACAGGCTCAACTCAATATTTCAGTCATTAAAGCATGTTGTTAGCATGTGTCTAGTATGAATTAACATGTTTGCTGTTTGTCATCATTCATTCATTCATTCATTTTCTTTTCGGCTTAGTCCCTTTATTAATCTGGGGTCGCCACATCGGAATGAACCACCAACTTATCCAGCATATGTTTACACAGCGGATGCCCTTCCAGCTGCAACCCATCTCTGGGAAAGTTTGCTGTTTGTAGTATACTGTAGGTTAACATATTGTTAGGTGGATTTTTAGCATGGATTTGCATATTTCTAGCAAGTTCCTACTAGTATGAATTAGCTTTTTCTAGTATGAATTAGCATGTTGTTATCATGTTCCTGATATCAACAAACATGTTTCTAGTATACTTTTTTGCATATTTCTAGGATGAATATCATGTTGATGGCATGTTTCTAATATAATTTAACATGTTTATAGTATGAATTAGCATGTTTCTATTATAAATTAGCATGTTGATAGCCTGTTTCTTGTATAAATAAACATGTTTCTAGTATAATTTAGCATGTTCTTAGGATGATTTAGCATGTTGATAGCATGTTTCTAGTATGAATAAACATGTTTCTAGTATGAATTAGCATGTTGATAGCCTGTTTCTAGTATGAATTAGCATGTTTCTATTATGAATTAGCATGCTAATAGCCAGTTTCTAGTATGAATAAAGAAATTTCTAGGATGATCTGTATGAATTAGCATGTTTAGCATATTTCTAGTATGAATTAGCATATTGATAGTATGTTTCAAGTATGAATAAGCATGTTTCTTGTATAAATTAGCATGTTCATAGTATTATTTAGCATGTTTCTATTATAAATTAGCATGTTTCTAGTATAAACAAACATGTTTCTAGTATAATTTGTCATTTTCTTAGTATGATTTATCATGTTTCTATTATGAATTAGCACGTTAATAGCATGTTTCTAGTATGAACAAACATGTTTCTAGTATAATAGCATGTTCCTTGTATGAATTATCATATTTTCTATTATGATTTAGCATATTGATAACCTGTTTCTAGTATAAATAAACATGTTTCTAGTATAATTT
>CAIGQQ010037222.1:0-11705 GCA_903798035.1 Danio albolineatus | reverse complement strand
TTTCTTTCTTTTTGATATTTAATTCATATTTCCCTTATTGTAAAAAAAGTAATCTCTGTATGGTTTTGTTCAATATATTTGTCTGTTTTTTTATTTTATATACACTTGCTAAATTAACCCAATTAACCTAGTTAAGCCTTTTTTATTGCAATAACAACAAAGCAATTACTGCTTTGTTGTTATTGCAATAAAAAAGGCTTAACTATGTTAATTGGGTTAATTTAGCAAGTCATTGCAGTGGTTTGTTCTGTAGCCATTTATATACAGTGGGTACGGACAGTGTTCAGACCCTCTCAAATGATTTTAGCAAATGGCTGCAATAATAACAAAGAGTGAAAGATTTAAGTTAATTTCCCACTCATTAATGTACTCAGAGCATCCCTTATCCACAGTAAAACACAGAATTGTTGACACTTTTGCAGATTTATTAAAAAAAGAAAAACTGAAATATCACATGGTCCTAAGTATTCAGACCCTTTGCTCTGTGTTTCTTAGAAGCACCCATTTGATCTAATACAGCCATGGGTCCCTTAGAGAAGGTGCAAAATTTTTTACACCTAAATTTGGGGATCCTTTGCCATTCCTACTTGCAGATCCTCTTCAGTTCTGTCAGGTTGGATGGTGAATGCCATTTTTAGATCTTTCCAGACATGCTCAATTGGGTTTAATGAACTTAAATGATTTTAGCATTATAACATAGAGTGAAAAATATAAGGGGGTCTGAATAATTTCCATACCCTCTGCATGTAGCCAAAAATATACAAATACATATACATACTATATATTAATGTATGTATGTATGTATGTATGTATGTATGTATGTATGTATTTTTTCTTAATAGGGCTGAAAATATTGACCTTAAATTGTATAATCTGTTTCTAAATTAAACACTGCTTTTATTCCAGCAACTTAAAAGACTTTCTCCAGAAGAAAAATATATATAATAGGACATTTTCCTTGCTCTGTTAAACATCACTTGGGAAATATTTGAAAAAGAATACACATCTCATAGAGGGCTAATAATTATACCTTCAATTTAAGCTTTTAATTTCAGTTATTTGTCCTGGAAATCGTTTCGTTTAGTTGAAATGTGAAGCTTGTGTTTTTTATTATCGAGTTGTTCTGCTGTTCATGAACTTCTGTTGAACTCCAAGCTGCAGTTTGCTTTATGTAAGCAGTGTTTTTCAAAAGCTATGCACAAATACTTCATCTTGTTTCATTTGTGGTTTTCAGGTCCAGCTTATTACAGTCCAGATGTTAAATCCAGCCCCACACTGGCATTGATCGTCTCAAAAGAAGATCGCTTCAAAACCCCCAAAGACAAAGCGCCTGGACCCACAGCATATGAGGTAAATACTATTGCATTTACCCTTGAATAATAATAATAATAATAATAATAATAATAATAATACAGTGAGGTGACACGGTGGCTCAGTGGTTAGCACTGTCGCCTCACAGCAAGAAGGTTGTTGATTCAAGCCTTGGCTGGGTCAGTCGGCATTTCTGTGTGGAGTTTGCATGTTCCAGTTTCCCTGGGTTTCAGCTGGAAGGGCATCCGCTGTGTAAAACATATGCTGGAATAGCTGGCGGTTCATTCCACTGTGGAGTTTGCATGTTCCGTTTTCCCCCACAGTCCAAACACATGCTCTATAGGTGAATTGAATAAACAACTGTAAATTGTCCATAGAGTATGAGTGTGAATGAGAGTGTATGGGTGTTTCCCAGAACTGGGTTTCAAGTGGTAGGGCATCCGCTGTGTAAAACATATGCTGGAATAGCTGGCGGTTCATTCCACTGTAGCAACCCCTGATGAATAAAGGGAATAAAGTCAAAATGAATAAATGAATAAATAATACACTCAAAAAAATTGTGCTACTTAATCAATCTACTCTTTTAAAATGAGTTTAATCAACACAATTCTTGAGTTTTTTGAAGGGAAAACTTTTTTTGTTTAATCCACTTTCATTTGTAGAAACAATTAAGCTAACTTAATCTATTTGAGTCTGGACAGCATGAAGAAATTGTGGAACCCAGGATTTTTTACAGTAATAATAATAATTGTATGCACACATGTATGTGTATACAGTATTGTATGTAACTATGCAAGACCACTCTTACAATGTTCTTTACCCTGCTGTTCTTGTTCAATATTTATATTTGATTTTATTATTCTTTTATTTTTTCTTCTTTTTTCCCCTTTTTTTCCCCTCCTTAAATGATATTGTAAACTCTCGTATATTGTATGTTACAGTCTTATATTCTGAAAAAAGAAATAAATTAATTTAAAAAAAATATATATATATATTCATTCATTCATTCATTTTCTTGTCGGCTTAGTCCCTTTATTAATCCGGGGTCGCCACAGTGGAATGAACCCCCAACTTATCCAGCATATTTTTTACACAGCGGATGCCCTTCCAGCCGCAACCCATCTCTGGGAAACATCCATACACACACATTCCCACTCATACACTACGGACAATTTAGCCTACCCAATTCACCTGTACCACTTGTCTTTGGACTTGTGGGGGAAACTGGAGCACTCGGAGGAAACCCACATAACCACGGTGAGAACATGCAAACTCCACACAGAAATGCCAACTAACCCAGCCGAGGCTCGAACAAGCGACCTTCTTGCTGTGAGGCGAACGTGTTACTCTCTACGCCACCGTGGCGCCCATATATATAATAATAATCATAATAATCATAATAATAGTGTATGTGTAATGATGTGCACCTTTTGTGAATCTGCTTTGGAACGATAATTAATGTGAAAAGCGTTATACAAATAAACTTGATTTGAATTAAATATGAGACACAGGAGTGGATATAAAATAAATAAATAACCAGTGATGTTAAAATCACAGGGAATTATATAATAAGACAACATAACAGAAAAAAGCATAAATAATACAATGACTTTTGAAGATAAATATAATAATACACAGGTTTAGTATGCAATATGAATATGGATTTATGTAGTTATGTCAATGTGCATGTGTGTGTGTGTGTGTGTGTGTGTGTTACAGTTGAGTCCAGTCATCATGGACACGGTTCTGAAAGGCACCTTTAACGTGACCCTCCATAATCCTCTGGTGTCCAGCACGAGATCTCTGTCTTCACACAGGTCTTGGAGAAAACCCACAGCCCACAGTAGTGCTTGACTCAGGTCAAAGGTCAGTGACCCCACATCAGACTAGACACTCTTCCCGAATGGCTGATTGATCTACTAAAACCAAAGACACTCCAATAAACATGCAACATAATTTTTAAAATGTCCATTAAAGTTTTATTAATGGCGATGATTATTAACGTTTGTGTTTTTACATACGCTGATTTTCTTTGCAGTCATGAGCACATGTAGCTTTTCTGTCCTGAAATATGTGTGTGGACAGTAAAACCTTTTCTTTTAATTGCCTTGATGTCATAGACACGATGCATTGCTGAGTTATACACACTTGTCCAATGATTTTGATGTTTTTTTTGGATAAAAATCAATGCAAATTGGCTCTCCATTTCATCTTATTGTTATGTAGAGAAATTATAAAATGATTATCACTTATAACCTTTTACCCTTTTTCCTGCTGACTAGTCAAAATTTGTAAATATAAATAATGATCTATTACACTGCAGAACAAATCGTCTTAAAAGGGGACATTAAAGTTTACAGTAACAATAAATAATGATGACAAATAATATAGTTATCATAAACATAACATTGGAAACAAAGAATGGAGCAGTCTATGAATTAATAATAATTATTATAGTAAAATAATAGTTCATAATAATTCACTTTATTTATTTAAATGAAGGCTGTGTAATACAAATAATCTGTTGATGTAGTTTTAATGTGCTTTATTGCACGTTTGGCAAAACATTTGTATAATATTTTTACACTCAGTGTTTCTGGTAAATAAAACACAGCAAATACGCAAAGCACACTGTGAAAAACAAAACTTTAAGGTAACTCAAACCGTAACTGCAACAAACCATTTAAGTTCAAAAACTAATCCTAATGAGTACTGTGAACTTAATCCATTTGAGTAAATGAAGCAATTTGAGCACAGTAAAACCCAATAAATGAAGAGAACTCAAACTGAGTACTGTAAAACCTAATTAGTTTAGGCAACTCAAACTGTTTGAGGAAACCGATTGCAACAAATCATTTGAGTTAAAAAAATTATATATGAGTACTGTAAACTTACTCCATTTAAGTTAAAGTAATGAGGTATTTAATTAACTCATTACCTTTAACACTGAGTTCAAAACTTTTTTAAGATTAGTAGCATTAACTTTCGGTAAATCTTGAGTTAACTACACTCATTTCATTTGATAAAGTTGACTGTTGGGTTTTACAGTGTAGACAGAAAAATATTGAATAAAAGATGTCCAAAACTGCATGATGTGTAAAGACAGGTGACAAAATAATTTTAGGACATTTGGATCTATCATATTTTGCCTTCATCTGTGACACCTTTTCCAATCTTGCTTTAATTTCCCTGCACGTTAGTTACAATTTTCAATTTTTTGAGCAAAAAAATAAAAATCATGCATTCTTAGTTTTCTTAAACCAAAAAATTATTGAGTAACATTTATTGAAGCATTTGTCCACTTTTTTTATACTTCATTTTCTGACAAAATTTATAAAACTGTAATAGAAAAATATTTAAAAATGAATATGTATATTTCAATCCACCGCAAAACAAATGAATATAAACTGAAATGTGATATATTGAATGGATGATTATTAGAATAAAATACTAATTTAAAGAAAATAATAATAATTTTGAAGCGCATTAATTATTAGCAAAAAAAGTATATAATCAGTTGAAGTCAGAATTACTAGCCCCCCTGTTTATTTTTTCCCCAATTTCTGTTTAACAGACAGATTATTTTAACACATTTCCAAACATAATAGTTTTAATAACTCATTTCTAATCACTGATTTATTTTATCTTTCTCATGATGACAGTACACCATATTTGACTAGATATTTTTAGGACACTTCTATACAGCTTAAAGTGACATTTAAAGGCTTAACTAGGTTAATTAGGCAAGTTAAAGTAATCAGGCAAGTCGTTGTATAACAGTGTTTTGTTCTGTGGACAATCGAAAATAAATATTGCTTAAGAAGGCTAATAATATTGACCTGAAAAAGAGTTTTAAAAAAAATTAAAACTGCTTTTTTTCTAGCCGAAATAAAACAAAAAGACTTTCTCCAGAAGAAAAAATATTATCAGACATACTGTGAAAATTTCCTTGCTCTGTTAAACATCAATTGGGAAATATGATGAAAGAAAAAAACCAAAAGGGGGCTAATAATTCTGACTTCAACTGTACAGTATATCTATCATAACTTTTTTTAAAAGATACTGATGACACCCAATAGAAAATAAAAATAATTGCAATGAAATAACAATATTAATAAAATAATTAATCACTAATGCAAAGCATTGCCTTCTGTATCATCTTACGTTTTTCCTTCTGTATTATAATTTGTTTTCCAGGTCACACACTTCTAAAAAGACCTCAGCTAAGCCTCTCCTATTAAACACATGCTTCCCAGGAGTTCCTGTCACACACACACACACACCTCTTTATGGGTGATATATTTCCCCAGCGCTCACGACGAATAAATCAGGATTCTTTAATGGGTTTGATGTTTCAGGGTTTTTGTGCGTCATAAATTCTCAGCCCTGCCCACAATAACACAGTGCTAATGTAGAGCGATCTGAATGCACGCACACACACACACACAGCATCTCCATATCGTTACACACACCCTTTTAATCTAATTAAGCATTTACACACTCTCATTATTCAGCAGAGAGAGGGAGGTCGAGGAGAGACGTCGAAGACCCGAACCGACAGAAGAAAGAGAGGTTTTAGCTCTTTATTGAACTGACTTGTTTTACATTTGAAGCTAATTGAATCAGATAAATCACTGTGGCGGCTCTCTTTCTCTCTCGGCGCTCGCGTCTGTTTGTCTCGTTGGAGTTTACCGATGTTACAGCGTTTCAAAGTCAATGCGAAATCAAAATTGAAGCCATTTACTTTCCCAACGCACACTCCTGGTCTTATTGTAAGCCATTCATCAGTGCGAAAAAACAAACCAGAAGTCTTTGGTGTAATCTTTTGGACGAAATAATTTCAGGTTAGTGATTTTCGTTTATTTTCTTCATATGGGAATTGATTTTTTTCCCCAACACAAGCTCATTATGCATTATGCAATTTTCACTATTTTTTTGGTGATTTTCGATAAAAATTACTGAGTTTGTTGTGGTAATTCCCAAAAATTTGCAGACAATTTTACGATTAAAATATATATAAATAAATATAAGTGAAGTGCGATGTTGTGAACCCAGAGTGGGCCCACTACGAGGCGTGGGAGGCCTGATAACATAAATAAACACTCCAAAAAAAAAAAAAATCCAAGCACAGTGGCCGGACCCGGAAGTGTAAAAAAAAAAGGTGGTATGTATTTACAGGAATGTGAAGGATAAATTCCAGTGCAAATATATATATACAGTGTCCATAAATGTAGAAAAATATATATAAAAAAATGCAAAGTAACAAATCAATAAATAAAATCTAAAGACGGATATATACAACACAAAACAAACCAAAAAAAAAAACGTAACCACTAGGGATGGCTGACGTGAAACTGATGTTTCGACACAGTGTCGAGATCCCGAAGTGCAAGTGTTTCGAAACACTGCACCGAAGCAGGATCCGAAACACCCAGGTCACGTGACTAAAGTGTTTCGAACCACCTGGTCACGTGACTAAAGTGTTTCGAAACACCTGGTCACGTGACTTAAGTGATTCAAAGCCTTGATCAGTTCAGAAGTGCTTCGAGACCTGGCGAATCCCCATTTGACTGACAGGGTCAGAAAAACTTCTGTCTCATATGGTCTGGTGGACCGTCTATGTGTATGTTGCTGCTGTGCTTCAAATGACTTTTGGGTTCGAATCCCGACTTGTACAAACACTCCGAAATCATGGTTTTATGTATTTTAATCATGTTACTGTTTTATGGTGTAGTTTGGATAGGATACAGCTGCTGATACGCCATTGATATAGCATCATTATTGTAACACTGTATAATAATAGGCGCCACGGTGGCGTAGTGAGTAGCACGTTCGCCTCACAGCAAGAAGGTCGCTGGTTTGAGTCAGTTGGCATTTCTGTGTGGAGTTTCATGTTCTCCCCGTGGTTGCGTGGGTTTCCTCCGGGTGCTCCGGTTTCCCCCACAGTCCAAAGACATGTAGTATAGGTGAATTGGGTAAGCTAAATTGTCCGTAGTGTATGAGTGTGAATGTGTTCGTATGGATGTTTCCCAGAGATGGGTTGCGGCTGGAAGGGCATCCGCTGCGTAAAAAATATGCTGGATAAGTTGGTGGTTGATTCCGCTGTTGCGACCCCAGATTAATAAAGGGACCAAGCTGAAAAGAAAATGAATGAATGTATAATATTAATTAATATTTTACAGTACTATGATGATTGGGTTTAGGGTAAACATTAATAACATACAATAAATAGTCAATTTTATGAAAAATATAAATAATTATTGTTTACTTCTGGCCACAGCCGTAGGTGATCTAGCAACAACCCTGTTTCATGACCAAAACAAGACATATTTATTCACAACGTGTTTATTCGTATGTCAGACCAATGTTGAAACAAAACGACACAAGAACAGAGCAGTTCAAACTGATATTAAAGGATTTCAAAATGATTGTAACAGCCTGGATTCGAACCCACTATACCTGCGTGGTAGTCAGGAACCCTACTCGCTCCACTAAATCACTTGAAGATTTTATTTTACAAAGTGGGGTTTAACACCTTAATCTGCTCAACTGGTTCTTTGCTGAAGCTGTTCCAGTGCAATACACAGAAAATGACCACTAGGTGTCACCGTAGAGTGGGGTTTCGAAACGCTTCGAAGCTTCGACACATTTGCTTCGACTGTTTCAGTGTTTCATGAAGCCTCGCTTTGCCCACCACTAGTAACCACTGCATATCATATCGACTTACTCACAGAAATTTGCTCACAGCTCTGCCACAGCACACTCGCTCGCCAGGTAAACTGACCCCGAGCTGGAGTCTGGCATCCCTCTTTATACGCCAGACTCCGCCCATAGATTGGTGCTAGCTATGCTCAGGTAAGTATATAAAATATACTTTCTTTAAACTTGCCTTAATGGCATCTCTTTAAACATTTAACATTCACATCTGCTTAATAGACCAATAAACACAACATAAAACATGTAAAACCATTAACTTCTCTCCTTCCTGTAAAACAGGACAAACTACACTGTTGGTTGTACCCACAGACAACACAAATGGTACGGTCGGACTTTCAGTGCGTGAGCCACCATAGTGCGGTTTCCGATGTCATAACTGCACGCCATCCCTTCACTCTGTTTGGCCGGTCTCGCGCTGAAGTCCAGACCCCCCTAGACAAACAAACAAACAACACGAGGACAATGGGTGTGTTTGTAAGTGTATGCTTCGTGTGTGGCTGGAGGGGAGATGAAACTGTGGAGGGTTGACGGAATGCTGGTGATATGACGCGTGCACTCATCAAATCACAGCTGACGGAGGAGGAAGGAATGGAGGTTTTATAAGCTGATTTCGAGAGGAGCATGCGCTTATGATTGATAGCAGCTGGTCCTCATTAGCTAATGCATGATTCCCCAATCAGACGATTCCTAAATCACTATAAATAACCAGAGTATCTTACCTTAGCCATCTTCGTCTTGAAGAATCCCCCCCTTCCACCCCCCCCTCCCCCCTTTTCTTATCAGGGCAGCACGGAGGCCTAATGGTTAGCACCATTGCCTCATTGCAAGAAAGTCACTGGCTCAGATCCTACCTGGCCAAGTCGGCATTGCTGTGTGGAGTTTGCATGTTCTCCCCATGTTTGAGTGGGTTTTCCCCGGGCACTCCGGTTTCCTCCCACAGACCAAAAAAATGTAACAAGTAAATTGACAAACTAAATCGGCATCATAGATAAGCGTGGAATTCAGCATACACTCTCCAGAGCCGTTCATAATCTACATACGCCAAGCGGGGGAGTTCTCGAGACCTACCTGAACTCGAACTCCCCTCTCGCCCTGCAACGACAGGGATTAAACCAACGGAAGGCTGTATGTCTCTTATTTTTATGCACAAACTTACTTTTTCTCTCTCTCAGGTTTCATTCCCCGGAGCATCTGACATCATGTCCCTCTTATTTGAATAAAAAGACACTTTGTAATCCATTTAATCAAGGTGGACTAAACGTACTTGACTTTGAAATTTCTAACACTATTTTTAAAAATAAAATGGATACAAAATTATATCCGCTCAAAACATAAACTGTGCTATTACATCCCTAATATTATGTGGCATTGAATTTCTTCATAATTGCAATTTTAACATTAGTAAGCTTCCCATAAAACGTTCTTATTTTCACAAACAGGCATTGTTATCATGGATGATTATTCATTCATTCATTCATTCAATTTCTTTTTGGCTTAGTCTCTTTATTAATCTGGGGTCACCACAGCGGAATGAACCACCAACTTATCCAGCATATGTTTTACGCAGCAGATGCCCTTCTAGCCGCAACCCATCTCTGGGAAACATCCAGAACAAAAAAACTGCGATCAAACTTACCTCCGGTTATGTATTTGCTGTTCCCAGATATGTAAACAGGGACTTGTGTCCACAATGAGCCAGTTTTTTTTTTGTCACCACTGTAAATATGGAAAATAGACCCACTATTTATTTACTATTAGCTGTTAGAAGTTGTTATTTCGTTGTGTATGCATTTGTTGAAGCCATCAGCTCACATAATTACTATAACTTATTTTGTAAATAATGGTTTAATGATGTAATTCAGGGCAAAAAAACACATTATCTATGATTCTGCAAAAAAAAAAAAAAAAAAAAAGTCCACCAATCAGAGAACAGAAGAATCAGAGAGCTCACATGAAGTGATATAAATATAAGCCATTTACTTTCTGAACACACACTCCTGGTCTTATTGTAAACCATTCATCAGTGCAAAATAATCGAAACCAAAGTCTTTGGTGTAATGTTTTGCCTGAAATTATTTCAGGTTAGTGAATTCCCGTTTATTTTCTCCGTATGGGAATTGATTATTTCATGACTGTTTATGTGGGAAATAGACCTAAACTGTTTGTTAGCTGTTAGATGTTGTATTTTGGTGGCGTATGCATTTGTTGAAGCATTTTTAATTTGATTGTGTCTGTTTTTACACCAAAGTTATGTACTTTTGTCTCTTCCTCTTCAAGTGCTTCTAATCAAAGTTGAGTCTTTCTATTTCTTACTCAAATTCTTATTATTTTCCCTCCTGGTGTATGAAGATGAACCCAGCATGACAATGATGCAAAATGACAATAATTTAAAGCCAAATTGCAGGGAGGGATAATGATTTTAGAAAGATGGCAGAATCATTATTATGTATTTTTTTGCACAAAGATTGGAAGCTCTGATTTAGCAGTCCTTGTTGCATTATATGTCAGTGTTCTGAAACTGGAAACGTTTACACACCTGTAGCTCCAAAAATACCAGTATCTCTGTATCCTTTTGCATTCTTCAAGGGACCGTTCACCCAATAATTCTGTCATTATTTACTCACACTTCATTTGTTCAAACCTATAGGAGTTTCTTTCTTCTGTTGAACACAAACAAAGATATTTCGATACATTCTGGTTGTCAGTAGCTACGTTTCCATCCAGCTATTTTTATTTGTATTTTGGATATGCTCACAAAAAAATGGTTGATGAAAACGCCATGATGCGGATACATTTTGAAAATGCGCATAAAAAATGTATGCGCATAAGTGAGTAGGATAAACTTTTTATTCGATAAGAAAAGATGCGCATGAACTGCGATGGAAACACTTTTACCGCATAAACTCCAGTATGCGCATTAAAAAAAGGTAATGTGATTTTGTTATAAGAGATCATGTGATGATATAAATGTGTGTGAATGGACAAACCAGCAGGCTGAGCACATCATAAAACATTTGAAATGTTGTTTTGGTCATTCTAAAGCATCTTACCATTTCAGTAGTTGTGTTATTATATTATTAATGACCTCCAGAATCAAGAGCATCTGTGCTCCGCGTCTGACACCTTCAAACGTGACACCTTCACTGTGTGTCAGGATTGCCTTCTGAGGCACAAGTCATTTATTAAATAAAGAAAAGATTCACGCAGCTTCTCCTACTGCAGCAAATTACGCTTTTACTGTTCATATTTGGCGCCAGTTAATCAGGAAGTAACGATTTTGTCCGCTTTGACTCGTTGGATGGAAACGTTGCTTTATTTGCACGTCTTTTATGTAATAATCCAGTTCATAGAGAGACACTGAAAGCGTCCGCACAAAGAGACACTGAAAGCGTCCTCATAGAGAGACACTGAAAGCGTCCACTCAGACACTGAAAGTTTTCGCACAGAGAGACACTGAAAGCGTCCGCACAGAGACACACTGAAAGCGTCCACATAGAGACACACTGAAAGCATCCCAATAGAGAGACACTGAAAGCATCCGCATAGAGAGACACTGAAAGCGTCCCCATAGAGAGTCACTGAAATCGTCTGCACAGAGACACTGAAAGTTTTCGCACAGAGAGACACTGGAAGCGTCCCCATAGAGAGACACTGAAAGCGGCCGCATAGAGAGACAC
>CAIGQQ010037219.1:0-11722 GCA_903798035.1 Danio albolineatus | reverse complement strand
ACGGTGGAGTCTAGGCAAAAAACGACATTTAGTGAATGCTGAGAAATATTCAGTTCAAGGGGATTTGTGGAAGATTTATTCGACTCATTGGATGAAGCCCTCGGAAAAGTCTGAATAAGCTCCCAAGGGCGCTGGCAGATTAGTGTACAATAGACAATAGACAATGAGTGCACACTTTGAGGGTCGGAGAGCTGCTCACCTTGTACTGAGTTGGCCCCGGGGTGCTCATTTCCTCTTTGCTGGGGAGGAAAATCCGCCGTGGTGCAACTGAGCCGAAGGCGGCCTTCCTTGAGCTCTGTAGACTGGCTTTCTTCACACTCTCCTGAGCCAGGCCATACTCAAACATGTTATAGGCACCCGGACCTATCATGCACAAGCAAGATCATCAGTTACTATGGACCAACTTTCCAGGTTTCTGATTAGCGGAGCTCGTCATAGTTGTAATTTAGAGTGTAAGTAAATGGGAGAGTACAACAAATATATATTTTTACAATCCTATTTGCTGAAATAATAAAAGAAAAACTGCACAATTGTGTTATCAAGACTTTCAGAAGAAGGAAAAAATTGTGTGAGACTGGTAACGGCAGCCAGAAAAGATGGTACCCATAAGCGGTAATTCCTTTTTGTAAATCAAAGATGATATAATACATAAATACATCTAAATATTAATTAATTCATTTATTTTATTTTCAGCTTAGTCCCTTTATTAATCTAGGGTCACCACAGTGGAATGAACTGCCAACTTATCCAGCATATGTTTTACACAGCGATTGCCCTTCAAGCTGCAACCATCACTGGGAAACATCCATACACACCCATTCACAGTCACACAACACAGACAATTTAGCATACCCAATTCACATAAAACGCATGTCTTTGAACTGTGGGGGAAACCGGAGCACCCGGAGGAAACCCACGCAAACATGGGGAGAACATGCACAGAAATGAAAACTGCCTCGTGAAGTCCCAAATATAAATATTTCTACGTTTTTTTTAATGTAAATATTAAAACTTTCAAGAATTTAAGATGCGGATGACCGCTAAGCGCATCATAACAGTCTAGTGAAAAAGGTCCATTAGGTAGTTTGGGCATTACATTTTGTTAGGTGGCTTTGTTTAATTTACAAACGCTACAATTCAGTACTCCTAATACTGAATTGTAATATACTGAATACGTAATATACCTAATACTGAATACTGAATTGAAATATACAGTACTATCCTGGTTTGTCATATAACAAAAATTTCATTTAAATTTAATTTGCACTGCATAAATAAGCAAAAAGCATTTAAAAGAAGAGTGTAAAAGTGCAGTTCTTCCCATAAGTTTGAAATATACATGCGGTGGTAGCCGGATTGAAACACACCTTTTACCCTCAGCACATATATAGTTAACTATATGCGACAAACAAAACTTAATTTAATTTTTAACACTATTTTTATTTATTAAGTATCAGTTTTAAACCTTTCTTTTCGATGGGTTAAAAGTTGAAAAAAGACTGTTGAAATAAATAACACAAAAATCCACAAAAATCTCTCTTACATGTATGCTGTTCAGGAACCATGTGCACCCACTGACAGGTCAAATCTGCTCCTTTCTATCTCGCATTCAAGTTCAGCTTGCTTTATTGGCATGACATTTTGTACAGTATTGCCAAATCATTTTAGATGCATAAGATATGAAATACATTGACATCAGTAAATTAATAAAATGTACAGCAAACGAGAACTAAATGACAGAAATTAGAATAATTGCAAGAATAAAACATGAAGATTATTTAAGTAAGGCAAATGAGTTGATTAGCCGTTTCTAATGGTGTACAAATATTCTGCAACCAGTTTAGATAATTTCGTCCTCTCCGAGTTTTTTTTACTTTTAGTCAAGTACAGCTTTTTTAGTAAAGAGTCGTTTCGATTAAATAGTTAATTATTTAATGTCTCTTGCTGCTGTGCGCATAACATTAACGAGAGCTTAGAAAACGAAAGCAAAACCAAATCCTGGACATTTCAGTAGATTTAGAAACCCTGGCGGGACGTAAAAGTTGCGGGTCTCTGTGGGTCTGCAGAGCACGTGACTGTCTGGGGAGTGTTGACAGGTCTCATGCACACAGAACGAGCAGTATGAGACGGGTAAAGGAAAGAAGATTTTCCACCACTTAATCACTCGCGGACGTTTGTTTATGTTGGGTGGATACAAAAAAAGTGTAAAAATGTGATAATAATAGGAAAAAAATGTGTCACTAAATATACTTGGGCGGCCGTTAATATACCTGGGCGGCCCGCCCAAGTAAAGCCTATGTGTGGGAAGCACTGAAGTGGTTTTACTTAATTATATTAATAGCATCAGATTTCCAAGTAAAAATAACTAGTCACACTTAGTAAGGTTCATTAGTTAATGTTAATTAATGCATTTACTATCATGAACAAACAATGAACAATACATTTACTACAGTATTTGTTCATGTTAGTTAACGTTAGTTACTGAAAATACAGTTGTACATTGTTAGTTCATGTTAACTCACGGTGCATTAACTAATGTTAACAAGCATGAACTTGGATGTTAATAATGGGTTAGTAAATGTTCAATCATGATTAATAAATGCTGTGATTAATAAAAGTGTTGTTCATGATTAGTTCATGTTAGTAAATGCATTAACTAATGAACCTTATTGTAAAGTGCTACCAAATAACTCAATAAAATGTATAAGGTTAAGTTACATTCACTTATTCAGTTAAGTTAAATACATTTATTTAATTTCCATATGTGTGAAATTTCCATGCAAGAACTTGCATTACAAAAATAGAGTAAATTATACTTGTATGAACTGAAGATTACTACATTAACTATTCCTTTAAAGTCAGCATGAACCTGTTGATGTACTTCCCGCTGAAACAGAGTATTGAGTAGGGGCGGGCCTTGCTTTTTTTGCACATCATACTCTCATAGACTCGGTTAGCAAAACAAACAAAAATAATTCAGGGGATTAACTTGCACGATAGAACATTGTATGTTTAGATTTCACACTGACTTTAAAGGATCCAAGAAATTAAAATGATTCTTTTTTTAGATGTTAGTTTGAGTGTGTGAGGGCGTATCAAACTGATATAACGATCTAACGGATATAAATCTCCACTTGGTTGAGCGAGAGTACTTCACTGAACAGCGCATCATCGATGATGTGATCCTGTTTAGGCCCGAATGTAATGTGATTGCGGGCCGTCGGGGGAGACAAGCGAGGGGACAAGCGTGCTTCGGTCTGGTTCAAGGCAACTGTACACAGTGTGAGTACAGCCTTATTTAAAGGATATCTATAAGCTAGTGTTCTCCAAAACAGTGACAAAATTAATGTTTAGAAAATATACAAACACCCAAAGCTCGCAGTTTGTCATTTCCACCTAAATAGGAAATAAACAATTTTTTTTACATCACCTAATACTTCTGACCAATCAAATGCTCTCTAGTATCTGACATGCCTCGCCCCGCCCCCTTCTCTTTTGCTTTTCCTTTAACCTCCTAGGGCTTGAGTGTTCACATATGTGGACAGCACATTTTAGCTCTTAAGTGGCTATTTAAAACACTTTGACTGTTTTATATTTTGTTACAGACATACAGTGTCATCCTGCAACTGTTTTGCAGCTTATGAAATGACTCAAACACTATTTTTAGTTGTCCAAAATGGATGGTCCAAAATTTTTTTACTCTCTGATAGTCAAAGCAAGAAAAAAAATCTATGTTAAATAAACATAAAAAAAAAGTCAGGTAAAAGTGTTTTATGTAAATTCGGACCATTAGTCAACATACATGGACATACTTTTTCTCTTAAAGTACCTCGTATCAAAAGATGATACTTAGGTTTTATTCTAATTAGGTTCCAATACGCCCAAATTGCAAAGAGAAATTTAAAAAAATGCATGTAAAAAAAAAAACACCTTGGGCCTTAAAAGGTTAGAGCACTTGATCTCAACCACTCTCACTGGCAGAGCTGCGATAAAAACAAAACACTATTGGTTGTTTTTATAAAGGGGAGGAGCTACTCTATATCCCACCCTCTCTTCATGTTTCAGTTGAGATTACGTCAAACGTGGAATAAAAAAATGCACATTTCAATGCACTTAACAGGACATTTAAAGTGCCATAGAATCTGATTGGTTGCTTTCAAGAGTGGCCTCTGATCTGATTGGCTGCTGCTGGAGGCATTTATGCAACAGTATGAAATCCAGTGCTGGCTTCACTAACTTTATGTTTTCTCCTCCGGCAAAGCAGTTGAAATCTGACCTCTGCTCTCCACAGATACAACAAGACATTGTGCATTCAGAACGCAGCGCGGATTCACATTCAGACAGAAAAAACACGCAGTCACGAACCTGGTGTAGCTTTCGATCTGTTTTCTGGAAGGAATCGCACAGCTGTCTGGCCAAAAGGATTCTTCTTCAGCACGCTGCCTTTCTTCAGGATCTCCAGAGCACAGCGCGGGTCATCGTACGCACCTACAGGGGGCGTTTCATTCTTGACCGGACTGAACCGCTATGAGAAGCAGAACAATACTGAAATCAATACAAAGTCCACATAAAGCTGAAGTCACATGCTGATTCTGCAGCTATTACACCACTATTATTGTTTCATTCTACATTTTTTTATATAAAGCTGAAGTCAGAATTATTAGCCCTCCTGAATTATAAGCCCCCCTGTAAATTTTTTCCCAATTTCTGTTTAATATAGATTTTTTCAACACATTTCTAAACACATGGGTGTAGATTTAGCATGAACAAAGGGGATGTGTCCCCACCAATATCCACCGACAACTGAAATGTCCCCACCAATGATTTAATTTATGCAGAAAGGGTTAAATCATCATAACATTGTACTTGCAATGTACACAAAGTGTGCATGTACTTGCATGGTGGGAGATGTAAAGAAAAAATATTTGATTAAATGAATTAAATTGTAATTGTCCAAAGACATGCGGAACAGGTGAATTGGGTGAGCTAAATTGTCCGTAATGTTTGTGTATGAATGAGAGTGTGTGGATGTTTCCCAGAGATGGGTTGCAGCTGGAAGGGCATCCGCTGCGTAAAACAAATGCTGGATAAGTTGGCGGTTCATTCCGCTATGGGGACCCTGGATTAATAAAGGGACTAAGCCGACAAGAAAATGAATGAATATATATATATATATATATATATATATGGAGGATATGTTGATGTTTGTGCACAAATTTCTGACTTCAGTCATTTAGATGCATTTTCATTATTGCTTCAGCATACTTTTATTTTTTCTCTACTCTGCAATTACATTGCTTCTTACTGATGATTTCTGATTTATGCATGATGTAAATATTATGAAAAGTTTTCATATTTCAAATATGCATTTTTTAAAGTTAATTTGTCTGACTTTAGTCTGATGCATTGTTACTGACTTTAGTCACAGTGTTACTGTGATACAGTTTGATAAATTGTCATAGAAATTGTCTTAATGCTGAGGTGGAGATGGGAAAAATGTCTTAAACTCATATGGACACATTATGTTCTGTCATAAATAAAGTTCCATCACGAAGTATTTATTGCTGTGGAAATATTTTTATTTTAGTGATTTTAATCACCAGATTAGATTTCTGACCCCTTTTTGGGTTACATTCAACCCAGCTGTGTAGTATTTTTAAACTAATAGTTGGGTTAAAATTCACAGCCCAGCATGCTGGGTTAAACGTGTAACCCAAATTGTTGGGTTAAAGTAACCCAGGGTTGGGTTCGTCCCTTTTTTTTACCCCATGCTGGGTTGCCAAAACAACCCAAATTAGGTTGTTTTCAACCCTGCAGTTTTTAGAGTGCATAATAGTCTTAATAACTCATTTCTAATAGCTGATTTCTTTTATCTTTGCCATGATGACGGTAAATAATATTAGACCAGATATTTTTCAACATACTGTACTAGTATTCAGCTTACAGTGACATTTAATGGCTTGACTATGTTAACTAAGTTAAAGCAGGGGTGGGCAAACTCGGTCCTGGAGGGCCGGTGTCCTGCACAGTTGAGCTCCAGCACTGATCAAACACACCTGAATGTGCTAATCAGTGTCGCCAAGATCACTAGAAATCTAAAAGCAGGTGTGTTTGATTAGATTTGGAGCTATGCAGGACACCAGCCCTAAAGCATCAGGCAAGGAATTAGGCAAGTCAGTAGCTGCGTCCCAAATGACACACTATGCACTATGTACTTATGCACTTGCACACTCAACAGCATAATATGTATGTAGTTTTGTCCCAAATGGAACACTAATGGCTTTTTTACTAAGCAGAAGTTCAAACCGTTTCCCAGATGACGTTTGACGGTTACCAAATTCATTGAATAAATGACCAAAATACCAAATAATACCTGTCATGAGTATAACCGCATTCACCATTGGGAGGCGCTATAATCCTTCTCGTAGGAGAATTTTGCTCTCAAAGTCCAAAATAAATAGTTATCCAACATGTGCGTCCGATAGCTCCACCCCTTCTGTTACGTGCACAAAGCTGCGGTCGCTGAGTGCCTGAAGTGTCCATCAGTCCACACTTCATATTACCGGTGGAACGAGTGCATCATCCGGGTAATTAAAGTGCACTTATTTGTAGAGTTTTCAGTGTGAACGCACTACTAACACTATTTATACTACAAAATAGCATAGAATAGTGCACAAGTATGCGGTTTAAGAAGCAGCTAGTGTATAATGATAATTTGCTCTATAGACAATCTAAGCTAAAAAATATATATAGCTTAATAATATTGACTCTAAAGGGACTAAGCCAAAAAGAAAATTAATAAATGAATATTGACTCTAAAATGGTTTTAAAAAATTTAAAAGCTTTTATTAAAAATAAAATTTTAGGAAAAAAGATTATAGGAAATGCTCTGAAAAATTCATTGCTCTGTTAAACATTATTTGGAAAATATTTTAAAAAAAGAGAAAAAAAAACATAACTTCAACTGTATATAGGTGGATCTCGGGCTTTGAATAGTTCTTTTTTTCACAGCCTGTTTTACTTCTGTAAGTTCATTACATTTTACTAATAGACTATTTTTTCCATTGTAAACAATTTGAAATCACAATAGGGTGAAGAGCAGAAACGTATCATAACAGCGCACTATAACGGCTTCATTGATCTTGTTGCTTAGAAACACAGTAATATTGTGAAATATTTTTAGCACTTAAAATAACACATTTATATTCAAATATAGTTTAAGATGTAATTTAGCCCTGCACTTTCAGCATCATTACTCCAGTCGTCAGAGTCACATGATCATTCAGAAATCATTCTAATTTGCTTATTTGCTGCTTAATTATTACTGGGACGCAATTTTTATTATGTTTCCTTGTGTACATTAAATGTGTAATATGAATGTCTTTACATCTTTGATGAATGAAGTATACATTTTGAACTGTTTTTAGTAACGTAGTTTCCTCAAAAATATAAGCACTGTATAGTATAAGAACTGTTTTCAACATATTAGCATGTTTGATATTAATAATAAATCATCAAATCATTAGATTTCTGCTTTGCATTACAATATTTTACAATACATTCAAATAGAAAATAGTCATTTTAATTTGTAATAATTTTTTCACAATATTACTGTTACTTTTTATTATATAATTTACTGTATTTTAAGACAAATACATATAAATTAGGTTAGATTAATATATAAATAATAGAGTTATATTATAGATATAATTAATAGAGGTAATATAGATTACAGATCATAGATAAAAAAAATCCAAATGTATGTATTGTGAATAAAGTTAAATGTGATGTCATGTCACTTCAAAAGTGCATTCTAGATCTACCGTAATTAGCATGAATGGATAAATGTGACCCTGGACCACAAAATCATTCATTCGTTCATTCATTTTCCTTCGGCTTAGTCCCTTTATTCATCAGGGGTCGCCCCTGATGGAATAAGCAGCCAACTTATCCAGCATGTGTTTTGTGCAGCGGGTGCCCTTCCAGCTGCTGTAGTACTGGGAAAACCACAAAACCAGTCATAAGTCAATTTATCTAATATATGAAGTGATTTATACATCACTTGAAAGCTGAATAAATAAACCTTCCATTTATGTGTGGTTTCTTAGGATAGGGTGATTTCTGGCAGCGATACAACAATTTGAAAATCAGAAATCTGAAGATTCAAAAAGAATAAACTGAGAAAATCACCTTCAAAGTTGTTCCAATTAAGTTCTTAGCCATGCATATTACTAATCAAAAATGCTTGATTGCTTGTTGAAAATGCTTGATCACTGTAAAAACTGGGGTTCTACTAAACTGGGGCTCTACTTAAATGCAAATCGATTAAGTCAACTTTTTTTACAATTTTAAGTTGATTGAACATAAAACAATTCAGTTGTCCCTAAGAAAACAAACTCAAGAACTGTTGTTTCAACTTATTTAAATAAGCAGTCTGGAATATCGAGCGATGGAATATCAATCATTCATTTTCCTTCAGCTTAGTCCCTTATTTATGAGGGGTCACGACAGCAGAATGAACCGCCAACTATTCCGGCATTTATTTACACAGCGGATGCTTTTCCAGCCGCAACCCATTACGGCTGGAAAGGCATACACTCTCACATTCACACACACACACACACACAATTTAGTTTATTCAAATCACGTACAGCACATGTTGGGGAAACCGGAGCACCCGGAGGACACCCACGCCAACATGGGGAGAATATGCAAACTCCACACAGATGTCAACTGGCACAGCCGAGACTTGAACCAGCGACCTTCTTGCTGTTAGGCCACAGTGCTAACCACCGGGGCACCCATAAAAGAAACATTTTGTCTGAAACAATGTATTTTTTCCTAGTGCCAAAATTATATTCATATAACACAAGACTAGTTTTGTGGTCACAAATGTCTTAAAAATAAAGCAGATTGTAATTGCCTGAGCTTGAGACAGGAAGGGTGGGCTCTGTGCTGGTCTGTGTGAGTTACTGGATGTCTCAAATTGACTCTTTATGTAGTACTGCCCTGGACCTGGAACACCCTACAAACACAGACAAAAAAAAAAAGATGCACACGTAATGAAAAACAAACCTGATTCAGAACAGAACAGAAAAGCATCCATGCTGAAATACTGATGCCTAACCTTGAGTCTTGTCACAATAGTGCCCTCTACAGACAACACCAAATTCTACAGTTAAAGTCAGAATTATTAGCCCTCCTGTATATTTTTTACCCAATTTCTGTTTAACGGAGAGAAGATTTCTTCAACACATTTCTGAACATAGTAGTTTTAATAACTCATTTCTAATCACTGGTTTCTTTTATCTTTGCCATGATGACAGTAACTAATATTTTACTCCATATTTTTCAATATACTAGTATTCAGCTTAAAGGGGCATTTAAGAGCTTAACCAGGTTAATTAGGCAAATCATTGTATAAAGATGGTTTATTTTGTAAACAATAGAAATAAATACCACTAAAGGGGCTAATAATATTGACATTAAAAGGGGTTTCAAAAAAATTACAAACTGCTCTTATTCTTGTGGAAATAAAACAAAGACTTTCTCCAGAAGAAAAAATATTATAGGAAATACCGTGAAAAATTCCTTGCATTAAAGCATTAAAGGTGCTGTATGTAAGTTTTTGACTCTTCTAGAGCATAAAAATACAATATGTTTGTAGATATTTAAGAAACATGCTGAGTGAACATTCTTGTTTATCTGAAAAACAATGCTTAAGTCAGACATTCTGCTTTGAAAATGTGTTTTCGTGCCGGAACGCTGTCTTTGTTTTGGTCACCCAATGCCAGTTTAAGCAATTATATTTCAGCACCCCAGGTTGCCTTTGTGGAAAACAGCGTATTTCATTCATTCATTCAGAAAGGCTCTGAAAGCATGCGTCCGTGACCGAAATGTGACCTCCGGTGGACAGTAGCAGACTCCAAAATGAGACTCAGATTCAGAGTACCACATGTGATTATTAATTAGCCAATAATATAAATATTATGAGCGTAAACATTAGGTGAGCAGATTACACTGTAACCACGTGTCCAAACAACACGCTTCGTGACAATATGTGCAGTTATAAGCAATTTGGCTTTTTGCACCAGACAAAATTTAAATACAGCCATTCAGAAGCACAGAATATGCACTCACTCACGAAATGGTAAGCTTTATAATCTATTAAATACATATGAACCCTCGTTAACGTTATTAAATGTAGATGCTGAATCACTCACGTGTTTAGTTCTAAAGCTAAATTTCAAATGGTTTATTTTATTTTCAAGATCTGAGGTGAACTATCTGCTGCTGCTTTCAGGATATGGCTATAAATGTCATGTAAAATGGCATTCAAACTCAAATTGTTAGCATTTAACACTGAATAAAGCACATGAGGTGTACCTGAGGTGATCATTGTCAGTTTTCTGTTGTTCAGCTGAATGAAATAAAAGCGGTTTTTCATATAACAATTCGAGGTGTTAGTTAGGACAAAAACTCCTTTTAATATGGAGAATATTCCTTCTATCAGGTGCCTTTGCTTTTATATAAAACTTAATTTAATCAGCCTTTAGGCTCGATAGTCAGAAACACTCCTGTTGTTCCACAATCTGGCAACCTGCACTTGCATTCCTGGATCAAAACAAACGCAATACCTAGTTCAACCACTGGGTGTCAAACTTACTGCACCTTTAAAGCCTTGTAACATACCATGGTAATGTCAGAGTTGTACTGTCCTGGTCCAGGAGAGTGAAGAGCACTGGCTGACCCCAGAAACCCAGAATCTCTGATGGACAGAGAGAGGAATGGAGCATATGAACCTGGAGAATAAGAGAGAAATCATATGAAATCACTATAGAAATGTTTGCAAATGAGTTAACAATCAATCAAATAATGCTTCATTTCAACATTTTTGAAAATGTGTATTACAATAAAATGTTTGAAATAGTTAATGCAATCAATCAACTGGGAAAAAATAATGAAAACTTTTTTTTGCTCAATTCGACCAGTGTCTTGATTCTGTATTAGTTAAATAAGTACATTATCTTCTGAGGGGAAATTTTCTTTGGAATTCTCTAATAGATCAAATTAATTGGGGAAAAAAAACTTGGCTCTTATCTTACAAATCCTGTGTCCCAAACAAAATTAAAGAATTACACAATACAATAGTTTTACATATTATCTATACCACAAACAAGATTACATCTAAATTTGGAAATGCTAATTCAAATTGTATCTTTTGTGAGTCGAGTATTGAATCAGGTGATCATCTTTTTGTGAAGCACAATGAAGTATTTTGGTCTTTTTTATTTCTTTTTTTTACATCAAAATGTAATTTTACCATTGATTTATTTTTTTTTAAATCATGTGTGACATAATTTGTTATCTTTCTCACAACAAACATAACATAGACTATATGGCCAATTTATTTATTTTAATGGGTAAATTATGGATATTATATTCACTAATGTAAATTTCCTTCATCATTACCCAAATATTTATTTAAATGGGTAAATATTATTTTCACTAATGTAAATTTCCTTCATCATTACCCCAAAAAATTTATTTTAATGGGTAAATTATAATAATTATCGCCACTAATGTACATATCCTTCATCAATTCTTACTCAAATAATTTATTTTTATTGGCTAAATATTATATTCACTAACCTAAATTTCCCTCATCATTACCTAAATTATTTATTTAAATGGGTAAATATTATATTCACTTATTTAAATT
>CAIGQQ010037217.1:0-10233 GCA_903798035.1 Danio albolineatus | reverse complement strand
TCTCTCTATGCGGACGCTTTCAGTGTCTCTCTATGCGGACGCTTTCATTAAAATTTTATTACAAGTTGTTTACATGTTATCAAGAAAATATGGAAAATACACTGATGAAAAATTGTACATATGGACCTTTTTGAGGGATGTAAACTGACAATGGTCCTAATGTATTTCCATAGCTTCCAAGAATCCAAAAAAGTCCACATATTGCTAAATAATGTTATGGCAGCAATTTTAACATTAAGATAGGATTAAATTGCCTCTTGTTACAGTTATGAATAGTTTGGTAACAAGCAGGAAAATACTAGCTTCCGGAACCAGAGCAGCTAAAAATAAAAGTACAAAAACTGTAGCACTCCATAGCTAAATATGCATTTTAAGTGTTGTAATAAATAACCCTTAGCTTAGTGCTAACAATTATAACACAGTTTGACAATCATCTAACAGTAGCGTATTACAAAGATAGATCTCCTACTATTCACTCCTGTCAAACACCCACTTTTCTGACCCCACCTTATCTAACTGTTTACAAAAAGCACCTTAGCACTCTGACAGTTATCCATGGCAACCTAAAAATAGTGAGTTTTGCTGAATGTGCGACAGGACTTTTATTGCAGTGAACTCTCTGTAAGCATATGCTGATGGTTATGAGTGGGAGAACGTGTGGTAGTTTGGTCTCGGTGGACTGAACGGAAACGCAGCCGAAGACGTTTAAAGGTAAACACCATATTGTGAGATGTGTTAATCGGGGAGTTAATTGTCGTTAAGATGTCTTAATTACTCATTAAGGCAAGCTGTTCCTCCTGCTGAGGTCTGCTTGGCCTGGTGCCCACCGCGCGCCCATGGAGGACCACAACTTCTGCTTCTCCATTATTGTCTTAATGTTGAAGAAGTTCAGTCGCTCTCAAACACACCCTGAGGAACACTCCATTGGCTCAGATGTTTCTTTTTTATAAGCGCTCTACATATGGCAATTATATTCTTGATGGGATGCACCAAATAGTTATTTTGCATCGCACATCATTTAGTTGTAAACTAATTTAGATTTATTGTTGATATTTTTAAATATTTAAAGATCTTCTGGGAGCTGTGCAAAGACTAAAACTCATGGTGCAATAGCATTAAGGACATGTGCAAATCCACTTATGCCATTGTGATGATGGAAAAATACAGTTTGCGCCCTGGCACATGGTCTAACAGTGTTGTGCTTATTCTCTTAATGAGTTCTGGGTGTGTTTTGAGCATAACATGCATTAAACCATTTAATGTCTCATCTCATATTCCCTTTAAGAGTCAGTTGGTTAAAATAAGGTTAAAGTGAGCGGCGTTCGTCTGAACAGGTCAATTTGCGATAGCAGCACCCTCCCAATAGATATTGAATAAGACGAAATGGCCAAGCGTCCAACCTGAAATATACAACTATCTCATTGAAACTCCAAGTGATTTTACAAGAGAGAAGTTAAAGGCCTACAAGTCTTTGGATGCCTACAGTTTTGTTCTGTGTGGTCATATGCAGTAACTAATGCTCCATGATTACCAGATTTGACACTATGTAGTGCTGAAAACCGAAGATCTGCCTAGGCAAAGACAAGGAAAGAAGACGGAGCTGTACAAGGCCTGGGTAATCATCAACAAGCAAAACTACTGCATTCTGACAGCGAACTGCACCCTATGGCAGGGTATGTCAACTTACATTTTTATATTTTATTTAGTATCTGCAGTTTAATTCACCATATTTAACTGTTTTTGCTGAAATCATTGCTGCAATCAGAAACAAGTAATGTGTGTGATTCAGCATAGCGTGAACTTACCTGATATGAAACGAGAACTGCAAAGTCAAGCACTTTTAATTAGGTCGTCACTCCATTCAGCTCACTTTTACCTAAAGGTGTCTGCGGTTGGCATTAAAAGCAGTGTGGTGTACGGTATAAGTCAATCGAATTTAGCATTCTACCGCACAACACGACATGTTTGCTATTGCAACCGGTCTTTTTTTGCAACCGGGCACCCGTGTGACGTCATGTTTGACGTAGGTTGGTTATTCGTCTATATGTTAGTAAAGAAATTAACACATTTTTTAAAAGAGTAAAAATCAAGAGAAAAAAAAAAATATAAAACGTCAATTAGTTCTTTTTCTTTGTAATGTTTGTTTGCAATTTTCATTTAATTGTCTTATCTTTCTGTTTCTAAAGAATTTTCGGTGGCTAACATTATTTTAATAAATATATCCATTTAATAAATTTTTTTTTTCAAATGCACAAAAATATATTACAATTAGTCACTGAGAAATTGATAAAAATATTCATTTTCACAATGGGGTGTACTCATGCTGAGCACTGTATGAGTTTTTATCCTTTATAATTATTTTTGTTTACATTTTTATTCGTTTTAGCCGTTTTTTATATGCTTTGATGCTGATTTAGCTTCAATTATATGGTTTTTAAAAAAAAAAACCTTCAATATTTCTAGTTTATTTCACCTTTATTTAAATCATCAAACATGATTTTGGGCTCTCTTAGTTTATAAACAGTATAAAATGCAAGAAAATGAACAGAACTATGAAATGACAAGGGAAAAATGATTTAGGATTTTGATTAATTTCCCATGAAGAACATCTGAAAGTCAGGAGTCCCCTTTGGCTGTTCAGCCAATTTATCTCGAAGAAAACAACTAAGACATTTAAGAGATTATGACTTTCCAGATCAGCAGAGAGAATGATCTGTCAGATAACAAACTCTCATAACAATTTAAAAGTGCATTTTTACATTTGTGTAATTTGCTATAGCCTTTGAAATGAGTCTGGATAGCATCCCCGATACAGTATAATTGGTTGAAATAACTTTTAATGGTTTTTGTGTCTGATTAGATATCCTACGAAATTGCATTCAGATGCATGTATGTCATCTAATTACAACCATTATTGTCTAATGTTAGTTCATTTGTGAGTTGCCTTTGTAAAAATGTACTTTACTTAATGTACTTTTTCCAAAGTGATTTATGTTTCTGATTACTCCTGATCAACACATAGACGTATTTTCTAAATTACTGTAATGCTCAGATTACTTTTTGGGAAAACAAGAGTATATATACACACTACCTGACAAAAGTCTTGCCGCCTATCCAAGTTTTAGGAACAAAAAATAATAACTTGACTTCTAGTTGATCATTTGGTATCAGAAGTGGCTTATATGAAAGGCAAAGGCCTCTAGATTACGCTTATTTACCAAAATAACACATGATCATGGCTTGATTTTGAATTGTTTCATTATGACAGTACGATCTGACTTTGCTTAGACAGAAGTCTCGTCACTGAACAGAAATAATGTTCAGTATAAAGTCGTGCTGCAGTGGAAACAGAATGAATATTGTGTATGACTCCCATGGCCTTGGAGGACTGCATCCACACATCTCTGCAATGACTTAAATAACTTATTAATAAAGTCATCTGGAATGGCAAAGAAAACGTTCTGACTTCCAGAGTTCATCAAGATTCTTTAGATTCATCTTCAGTGCCTCCTCCTTCATCTTACCCCAGACATGCTCAATAATGTTCATGTCTGGTGACTGGGCTGGCCAATCCTGGAGCACCTTGACCTTCTTTGCTTTCAGGAGCTTTGATGTGGAGGCTGAAGTATAAGAAGGAGCGCTATCCTGCTAAAGAATTGCCCTCTCCTCTGGTTGGTAATGTACAGTAAGTTGCAGCACAAATGTCTTGATACCTTAGGCTGTTGATGTTGCCATCCACTATTCAGATCTTTCACAAAAAAAAAAATGAAATAAAAATAAATAAATAAATAAAACAATAATAGGATTATTCTTTATAGATTACATTTTTAAACAGCTTGCCATCAGCAACAATTAACTTTCTTCAGTATTTTTGCCTTTGTTTTTCAGAATAATTATCTCTGTGTTTTAACTACTATTTTAAGTCTTACATTTTCAGAAAAGGTGGCGCGGTGGTTTAGTGGTTATCACTGTCATCACACAGCAAGAAGGTCGCTGGTTTGAGTCCCGGAAGTTTTGGGTAGTATACAAAATACAAACGAGGAGAGCAAAACATAGAGCAAAATAATTTTCCCATATCATTTTTTAATGTTTTATTGTGACTTTTAACATTGTTTGTAACATTAAATAAAAAAATTCCAGTATGTTTACTCACCCACAGGCCATCCAACACATACAGTATGCGTTTTTTTTCCTCAGTAGAATGGTGATGGTTTTTCAGATTAAAAATAAAAATATGAAATAACAAAATAAACAAACAATAAGCAATATCCCAAAGCAATATCCATGGCACACAATGAGGTCTTGTAAAGTGAAGCGATAACAATAAACTCTCTAAGGAATTGAACATTATTAATAATTTCAACATAATTAACTATTTTAGTGACGTTGTGATTTCACACGATGAGTGATGTCGTTTTTCCCACCGTGTCCGACATTAAAATCAATACGATCACCTTGCAGAAAGCGTGGGCGTCGTCAAGGTGGCTTCTAGACAAAAATTCTTCCATCCAGATGTTGGTAAATTTACATGTATATATATTTTTTTTCTTTGCCGAAGCACAACCTGACACTTTTCCTTCCATCATGTGTACTACTACTGACACAGCTGCTTGTTGCTACTGCCACCATTCAAGTCCCGCATCTACCTCCTGCGCAGAAATCAACAGCACACCTGAGTTGGAACGTATGTTGCCAGATTGCTGTTTACAATATACATGCTGCCCCTGGGAGACATTATTAGAAGACACGGGATCAGCTTTCACTGCTATGCAGATGATACTTAATTATATATTTCTACTGAACCTGACGAGACGTCTAAACTGTCTAAACTTACTGAGTGTATTAAAGATGTTAAAGTCTTGATGACCAACAACTTCCTTCTCTTAAACTCAGACAAAACCGAACTATTACTTATAGGACCTAAATCCTGTACACAGCAGATCGCACAACTCGACCTGCAACTAGAGGGATGCAGAGTTAGCATTAGCTCTACTGTTAAAGATCTGGGTGTCATATTAGACAGCAATTTAACTTTTGAAAGCCATATCTCCCATATCACAAAAACTGCATTCTTTCATCTGAGAAATATTGCTAAGCTACGAAGTATGCTATCCATCTCAGATGCAGAAACGCTAGTTCAGGCTTTTATGACTTCTAGGCTGGATTACTGTAATGCTCTGCTCGCTGGTTGCCCAGCCTCCTCTATTAACAAACTTCAGCTAGTACAAAATGCAGCCGCCAGAGTTCTTACCAGGTCTAGAAAATATGATCATATCACCCCAATTTTATCCTCGTTACACTGGCTGCCTGTTAAGTTTCAGATTGAGTTTAAAATATTACTTCTCACATATAAAGCATTAAATAATCTAGCTCCTGTTTATCTAACCAACCTTCTGTCTCGCTACAATCCAACCCGCTCTCTAAGATCTCAAAACTTAGGGCTTCTAGTAGTACCCAGAATAGCAAAATCAAATAAAGGGGGTCGAGCCTTCTCATTTATGGCTCCTAAACTCTGGAATAGCCTTCCTGATAATGTCCGAGGCTCAGACTCTCTCTCTCAGTTCAAAACTAGATTAAAGACCTATCTTTTTAGTAAAGCATACACTCAATACTTCACTTAGCTGTATGATGCATGAATGTGCTCCACACATCTCATTTATATACACTATGAACAGCAGCTACGCTAATTATTTTCTTTGTTCTCTATTCCCAATTGGGGATACTCATCCCGAGGCCCCCAGAGACTATGCAGCGCCACTGATGCGATCCAAGACCCGCAACGAGACGATTCCAAGGCTCCATAATCCTGGACCTCGCTGTATCCTGAGCAGCTGCTTGGCAGAGTAGCAAGCAAGAGACCGATTCCTGTGACCCTCCAAGGCCAGACGAGCCTCGAGTTCTCCAACCTCTGGCGCCTAGACTGCAGCTAGAGCTGCGCACCGATGGATTACTCTTCTGTGTTTGGTTAGTAGTGAATGTTAAACAACACTGAACTGAACTGAACTCAAACATTAATAACTAAACTGACATTTTCAATTTACTATAATCTTCTATGTGAAGCTGCTTTGACACAATCTACATCGTAAAAGCGCTATACAAATAAAGGTGAATTGAATTGAATTGCGGTAAAATATGTTACAAGATTTGAATATTGCGTCAATTGTGTGAGGTATTGAACTTCATTCAAGATCTGGCAACTTGACAAAATGAACAAACGTACTTTTATTGAAACTGCATTGGGACGTACAAATTACGGGAGTTTCCCGGGAGAAATAACAAACCGGGAGGGTGGCGGGAGATGGATGTGAAATACGGGAGACTCCCGGGAAAAACAGGAGTGTTGGCAGTGTACTTTCCAATTTACTTGTGCTCTAAGTTTGCCAACTATGACGATTTCCACTGCTGAGAAACCTGGAAGGGGTCCATTCAGTAGATGAACAAACTCCTGACGTGTGTTTAGAACAAATGATCTCAGAAGTTCTGATTGTAACTCTCTCTATAATTCAACTGGAAAACACGCTCCTCCTCCCCACCCCCACTCGACCCTGCCAGATATTTTCTGATACATTTTCCAGACGTCTTGCTTCTCAAGCAAACGCATCTCTTTTGAAAGTCATTTTTGTATGTAGCAGCATTAAACGCGCTGCCGTCGACTGCGGTGTCATAAGAGAAGGAGGGCCGTAGGGCTGTTGAAGGGGCCGCCGCTGCTGTTATCAGTCCCGCACACTCCCTCCTCCTCCAGCAGGGGGTTTAATGATCCTCATGCACGTATAATCAGGAGACTCCAGTAAGCATGCTTAAATACAGCCTCCGCTATCATCACAGAGAGCAGGTACAGAGAGAGAGACCTGAAGGGTCAGCGGTCCTGTGATTAGACTTTTATCGGCGCGCTCATCGTTTCTGTGAGAGAACGGCCCCAATCTGAAGTTTAATTGAGTTGAATGTTGTTATCGGAGTCGAGCTGCAGGATTGCTCTCTCTTTCTCTGTCTGTGTCTCAGAGGGAGATGTTTTTTTCCCGCTCTCTCTCTCTCTCTCTTTCTCCAGGCGGGAGGCTGCTTTATATGGAAATAGGCTGCAGAACGACGGAGTTCATATGGAGAAGAAAGCTCAAAGTACTCCGCATGTCACACTCATTTCAGCTCAAGCTCCTTTTTTTTTTTTGGGCTGCTTTTTTTCTTGTGCACTTTCTCGCCTCGTAGTTTCTAAATAATGCGCTTAATGTATGCTGTTCTGTTTGGTGTCTTTGAATGAGCCAACAAAAAATAAGACTTTGGATGTGTGTGGAAGGGAATACTACACTCTAAAAACATTCGGGTGGGTCTTAATGTGGACAAACCCAAACGTTGGGTCAAAAAGTTTTGTCCATATTTGACCCAAGCAATTGGTTACAAAAACCCAGCATTTTTTTGAATGTGCACTCTAAAAAATGCTAAAAATACAACTTTTTGACAAAACAAGTCAACAGCTGGGTTATTTTTAAATGAATTTTATAGAAACAAATGAACGTGTAACGTAACATTTTGTACATATTTGACCCAATTTGAGTTGAAATAGCCCAGAATATTGTTTTAGAGTGCAGCAATTTTATGTCAATTATTTTAATATCGCTATTTAGCCCCCCCATCATGCTGGGTTGTCGTAACCCTAATGTTGGGTCAAAAAGTGTAATTTAAATTGTATTAAAATGTACATATTTGACTCAGCATTAGGTTACAAAAACCCAGCATTTTTTAAAAAGAGTACACTCTAAAAAATGGTAAGTTATTCCAACTCAATTTTGACTGTCAACAGCTGGGTTATTATTATTATTATTATTTATTTTATAGAAACAAAAGAAATGTAACATTTTGTTCTTATTTGACCCAATTTAGGTTAAAATAACCCAGTATTTTTAGAGTACAGCAATTTTGGGCCACTTTGTGTCATCATAAACCCCAGAAAATAACACTTGTGGTTTAAATGAGCTGTTTGTTGTACTTCTGTGCAGTTCTGTTTGTTGTGTGGAAGGGAATACTACACTCTTAAAAATGCTGGGTTGTCGTAACACTAATGTTGGGTCAAAAATTGTCATTTAAATTTTAATGAAATATTAACCCTATGCTGGGTTTGTCCGTATTTGATCCAGCATTAGGTTACACAAATCCAGCATTTTTTAAAGTGTACACTCTAGAAAATGGTGAGTTATTCTAACTTAACTTTGACTAAAATATAGACAAAGTCAACAGCTGGGTTATTTTTTTCAATTAATTTTATAGAAACAAATTAAATGGAACAATTTGTTCATATTTGACCCAATATAGGTGGAAATAACCCAGCATTTCTTTTTAGAGTACAGCAATTTTATGTCAAAACACTTTATTGCTATTTAGCCCCTCCCCCTCGCCCAACCATTCCAGTGTCTGTAGGCCAAATTTGGGCTGCTTTGTGACATCATAAACCCCAGAAAACAACACTTGCAGTTTAAATGAGCTGTTTGTTGTACTTCTGTGTAGTTCTGTTTGTTGTGTGGAAGAGAATACTTCACTTTAACAAATGCTAGGTTGTCCTAACCCTAATGTTGGGTCAAAAAGTGTCATTTAAATTTTATTAAAATGTACAAATTTGACTCAGCATTAGGTTATAAAAACCCAGCATTTTTTCAAGTGTACACTCTAGAAAGTGGTGAGTTATTTCAACTCAATTTTGATTAAATTATCCACAAAGTCAACAGCTGGGTTATTATTTTTTAAATTAATGTTATAGAAACAAATTAAATTTAACATTATGTCTGTTTTTGAACCAATTTAGGTTAAAATAGCCCAGAATACTGTTTTAGAGTGCAGCAATTTTTAATGTAATTTTTTTTTAATATTGCTATTTAGCCCCTCCCCCTCCCCCCAATCATTTGAATATTCGTAGGCCAAATTTGGGCCGCTTTGTGTCATCATAAAACCCAGAAAACAACACTTGTAGTTTAAATGAGCTGTTTTTTTTTATTAAAATATTGAAATATTAACCCAATGCTGGGTTTGTCCATATTTGATCCAGCGTTAGGCTATACAAATCCAGCATTTTTGAAAAAGTGTACACTAAAAAATGGTAAGTTATTTCAACTCAATTTTGACTAAAATAAAGACAAAGTCAACAGCTGGGTTAATGAGCAGTTTAAATGAGCTGTTTGTTGTAGTTCTGTGTAGTTCTGTTTGTAGTTCAGTACCCCCTCCCCTAGGAGCACCTCCTGGTGCTCCCAGAAGAGCTTACCTGGCGATTGTAATCATCGATAAGAGAGTGATCCAGTATGTCCCTAGGGCGGATTAATGGCCGCATGAAAAACGGGCTTTAATTTAGAAACATGAAAAACGGGATGAATTCTCCTGTACGCTGGAGGAAGTTTGAGGCGGACTGCCACCGGACTAATGATCTTGATGACAGTGAATGGGCCAATAAATTTAGGTGCAAGTTTATTACATACGGATCGCAAAGGAATATTCTTGGTTGAAAGCCACACTTTTTGACCGACGACGTAAACGGGAGGCTTCGACCGGTGGCGATCGGCTTTAGCCTTGGTGCGCGCACCCACTTGGAGGAGGGTCTGTCTGGCCCTGTTCCAAGTGCGCCGGCACCTCTGGACAAAGGCGTGAGCGGAGGGGACCGCGATTTCGGATTCCAGACTGGGAAAAACAGGTGGCTGGTAACCTAAGCTACACTGAAACGGAGACAGGCCCGTTGCTGACACTGGTAATGAATTGTGTGCGTACTCCACCCATGGGAGCTGCTGGCTCCAAGTAGCGGGATTCTGTGAAACCAAACAACGCAACATACGCTCGAGATCTTGGTTGGCCCTCTCTGTTTGTCCGTTACTCTGAGGATGGAAACCAGAAGAAAGACTTACAGTCGCCCCCAATAAACGACAAAATTCTCTCCAAAATTTAGAGACAAACTGAGGCCCCCTGTCAGAAACCACGTCCGTCGGGAGGCCATGGATGCGAAAGACGTGATTTATGACAGCTTCCGCTGTCTCTCTGGCTGAGGGTAATTTGGGCAGAGGAATGAAATGAGTAGCCTTCGAGAACCGGTCCACCACGGTCAAAACGGCCGTATTGCCATCAGATGGCGGGAGACCTGTGACAAAATCTAGCGAAATGTGCGACCAGGGTCTCGAAGGTACTGACAGAGGCTGTAGGAGCCCAGCAGGCGGGCGATTAGAAGTCTTAGAAACAGCGCAAACAGAACAGGCCAAAACAAACTCACGT
>CAIGQQ010037216.1:0-10233 GCA_903798035.1 Danio albolineatus | reverse complement strand
TCTCTCTATGCGGACGCTTTCAGTGTCTCTCTATGCGGACGCTTTCATTAACATTTTGTTTCAAGTTGTTTACATGTTATCAAGAAAATGTGAAAAATACACTGATGAAAAATTGTACATATGGACCTTTTTGAGGGATCTAAACTGACAATGGTCCTAATGTATTTCCATAGCTTCCAAGAATCCAAAAAAGTCCACATATTGCTAAATAATGTTATGGCAGCAATTTTAACATTAAGATAGGATTAAATTGCCTCTTGTTACAGTTATGAATAGTTTGGTAACAAGCAGGAAAATACTAGCTTCCGGAACCAGAGCAGCTAAAAATAAAAGTACAAAAACTGTAGCACTCCATAGCTAAATATGCATTTTAAGTGTTGTAATAAATAACCCTTAGCTTAGTGCTAACAATTATAACACAGTTTGACAATCATCTAACAGTAGCGTATTACAAAGATAGATCTCCTACTATTCACTCCTGTCAAACACCCACTTTTCTGACCCCACCTTATCTAACTGTTTACAAAAAGCACCTTAGCACTCTGACAGTTATCCATGGCAACCTAAAAATAGTGAGTTTTGCTGAATGTGCGACAGGACTTTTATTGCAGTGAACTCTCTGTAAGCATATGCTGATGGTTATGAGTGGGAGAACGTGTGGTAGTTTGGTCTCGGTGGACTGAACGGAAACGCAGCCGAAGACGTTTAAAGGTAAACACCATATTGTGAGATGTGTTAATCGGGGAGTTAATTGTCGTTAAGATGTCTTAATTACTCATTAAGGCAAGCTGTTCCTCCTGCTGAGGTCTGCTTGGCCTGGTGCCCACCGCGCGCCCATGGAGGACCACAACTTCTGCTTCTCCATTATTGTCTTAATGTTGAAGAAGTTCAGTCGCTCTCAAACACACCCTGAGGAACACTCCATTGGCTCAGATGTTTCTTTTTTATAAGCGCTCTACATATGGCAATTATATTCTTGATGGGATGCACCAAATAGTTATTTTGCATCGCACATCATTTAGTTGTAAACTAATTTAGATTTATTGTTGATATTTTTAAATATTTAAAGATCTTCTGGGAGCTGTGCAAAGACTAAAACTCATGGTGCAATAGCATTAAGGACATGTGCAAATCCACTTATGCCATTGTGATGATGGAAAAATACAGTTTGCGCCCTGGCACATGGTCTAACAGTGTTGTGCTTATTCTCTTAATGAGTTCTGGGTGTGTTTTGAGCATAACATGCATTAAACCATTTAATGTCTCATCTCATATTCCCTTTAAGAGTCAGTTGGTTAAAATAAGGTTAAAGTGAGCGGCGTTCGTCTGAACAGGTCAATTTGCGATAGCAGCACCCTCCCAATAGATATTGAATAAGACGAAATGGCCAAGCGTCCAACCTGAAATATACAACTATCTCATTGAAACTCCAAGTGATTTTACAAGAGAGAAGTTAAAGGCCTACAAGTCTTTGGATGCCTACAGTTTTGTTCTGTGTGGTCATATGCAGTAACTAATGCTCCATGATTACCAGATTTGACACTATGTAGTGCTGAAAACCGAAGATCTGCCTAGGCAAAGACAAGGAAAGAAGACGGAGCTGTACAAGGCCTGGGTAATCATCAACAAGCAAAACTACTGCATTCTGACAGCGAACTGCACCCTATGGCAGGGTATGTCAACTTACATTTTTATATTTTATTTAGTATCTGCAGTTTAATTCACCATATTTAACTGTTTTTGCTGAAATCATTGCTGCAATCAGAAACAAGTAATGTGTGTGATTCAGCATAGCGTGAACTTACCTGATATGAAACGAGAACTGCAAAGTCAAGCACTTTTAATTAGGTCGTCACTCCATTCAGCTCACTTTTACCTAAAGGTGTCTGCGGTTGGCATTAAAAGCAGTGTGGTGTACGGTATAAGTCAATCGAATTTAGCATTCTACCGCACAACACGACATGTTTGCTATTGCAACCGGTCTTTTTTTGCAACCGGGCACCCGTGTGACGTCATGTTTGACGTAGGTTGGTTATTCGTCTATATGTTAGTAAAGAAATTAACACATTTTTTAAAAGAGTAAAAATCAAGAGAAAAAAAAAAATATAAAACGTCAATTAGTTCTTTTTCTTTGTAATGTTTGTTTGCAATTTTCATTTAATTGTCTTATCTTTCTGTTTCTAAAGAATTTTCGGTGGCTAACATTATTTTAATAAATATATCCATTTAATAAATTTTTTTTTTCAAATGCACAAAAATATATTACAATTAGTCACTGAGAAATTGATAAAAATATTCATTTTCACAATGGGGTGTACTCATGCTGAGCACTGTATGAGTTTTTATCCTTTATAATTATTTTTGTTTACATTTTTATTCGTTTTAGCCGTTTTTTATATGCTTTGATGCTGATTTAGCTTCAATTATATGGTTTTTAAAAAAAAAAACCTTCAATATTTCTAGTTTATTTCACCTTTATTTAAATCATCAAACATGATTTTGGGCTCTCTTAGTTTATAAACAGTATAAAATGCAAGAAAATGAACAGAACTATGAAATGACAAGGGAAAAATGATTTAGGATTTTGATTAATTTCCCATGAAGAACATCTGAAAGTCAGGAGTCCCCTTTGGCTGTTCAGCCAATTTATCTCGAAGAAAACAACTAAGACATTTAAGAGATTATGACTTTCCAGATCAGCAGAGAGAATGATCTGTCAGATAACAAACTCTCATAACAATTTAAAAGTGCATTTTTACATTTGTGTAATTTGCTATAGCCTTTGAAATGAGTCTGGATAGCATCCCCGATACAGTATAATTGGTTGAAATAACTTTTAATGGTTTTTGTGTCTGATTAGATATCCTACGAAATTGCATTCAGATGCATGTATGTCATCTAATTACAACCATTATTGTCTAATGTTAGTTCATTTGTGAGTTGCCTTTGTAAAAATGTACTTTACTTAATGTACTTTTTCCAAAGTGATTTATGTTTCTGATTACTCCTGATCAACACATAGACGTATTTTCTAAATTACTGTAATGCTCAGATTACTTTTTGGGAAAACAAGAGTATATATACACACTACCTGACAAAAGTCTTGCCGCCTATCCAAGTTTTAGGAACAAAAAATAATAACTTGACTTCTAGTTGATCATTTGGTATCAGAAGTGGCTTATATGAAAGGCAAAGGCCTCTAGATTACGCTTATTTACCAAAATAACACATGATCATGGCTTGATTTTGAATTGTTTCATTATGACAGTACGATCTGACTTTGCTTAGACAGAAGTCTCGTCACTGAACAGAAATAATGTTCAGTATAAAGTCGTGCTGCAGTGGAAACAGAATGAATATTGTGTATGACTCCCATGGCCTTGGAGGACTGCATCCACACATCTCTGCAATGACTTAAATAACTTATTAATAAAGTCATCTGGAATGGCAAAGAAAACGTTCTGACTTCCAGAGTTCATCAAGATTCTTTAGATTCATCTTCAGTGCCTCCTCCTTCATCTTACCCCAGACATGCTCAATAATGTTCATGTCTGGTGACTGGGCTGGCCAATCCTGGAGCACCTTGACCTTCTTTGCTTTCAGGAGCTTTGATGTGGAGGCTGAAGTATAAGAAGGAGCGCTATCCTGCTAAAGAATTGCCCTCTCCTCTGGTTGGTAATGTACAGTAAGTTGCAGCACAAATGTCTTGATACCTTAGGCTGTTGATGTTGCCATCCACTATTCAGATCTTTCACAAAAAAAAAAATGAAATAAAAATAAATAAATAAATAAAACAATAATAGGATTATTCTTTATAGATTACATTTTTAAACAGCTTGCCATCAGCAACAATTAACTTTCTTCAGTATTTTTGCCTTTGTTTTTCAGAATAATTATCTCTGTGTTTTAACTACTATTTTAAGTCTTACATTTTCAGAAAAGGTGGCGCGGTGGTTTAGTGGTTATCACTGTCATCACACAGCAAGAAGGTCGCTGGTTTGAGTCCCGGAAGTTTTGGGTAGTATACAAAATACAAACGAGGAGAGCAAAACATAGAGCAAAATAATTTTCCCATATCATTTTTTAATGTTTTATTGTGACTTTTAACATTGTTTGTAACATTAAATAAAAAAATTCCAGTATGTTTACTCACCCACAGGCCATCCAACACATACAGTATGCGTTTTTTTTCCTCAGTAGAATGGTGATGGTTTTTCAGATTAAAAATAAAAATATGAAATAACAAAATAAACAAACAATAAGCAATATCCCAAAGCAATATCCATGGCACACAATGAGGTCTTGTAAAGTGAAGCGATAACAATAAACTCTCTAAGGAATTGAACATTATTAATAATTTCAACATAATTAACTATTTTAGTGACGTTGTGATTTCACACGATGAGTGATGTCGTTTTTCCCACCGTGTCCGACATTAAAATCAATACGATCACCTTGCAGAAAGCGTGGGCGTCGTCAAGGTGGCTTCTAGACAAAAATTCTTCCATCCAGATGTTGGTAAATTTACATGTATATATATTTTTTTTCTTTGCCGAAGCACAACCTGACACTTTTCCTTCCATCATGTGTACTACTACTGACACAGCTGCTTGTTGCTACTGCCACCATTCAAGTCCCGCATCTACCTCCTGCGCAGAAATCAACAGCACACCTGAGTTGGAACGTATGTTGCCAGATTGCTGTTTACAATATACATGCTGCCCCTGGGAGACATTATTAGAAGACACGGGATCAGCTTTCACTGCTATGCAGATGATACTTAATTATATATTTCTACTGAACCTGACGAGACGTCTAAACTGTCTAAACTTACTGAGTGTATTAAAGATGTTAAAGTCTTGATGACCAACAACTTCCTTCTCTTAAACTCAGACAAAACCGAACTATTACTTATAGGACCTAAATCCTGTACACAGCAGATCGCACAACTCGACCTGCAACTAGAGGGATGCAGAGTTAGCATTAGCTCTACTGTTAAAGATCTGGGTGTCATATTAGACAGCAATTTAACTTTTGAAAGCCATATCTCCCATATCACAAAAACTGCATTCTTTCATCTGAGAAATATTGCTAAGCTACGAAGTATGCTATCCATCTCAGATGCAGAAACGCTAGTTCAGGCTTTTATGACTTCTAGGCTGGATTACTGTAATGCTCTGCTCGCTGGTTGCCCAGCCTCCTCTATTAACAAACTTCAGCTAGTACAAAATGCAGCCGCCAGAGTTCTTACCAGGTCTAGAAAATATGATCATATCACCCCAATTTTATCCTCGTTACACTGGCTGCCTGTTAAGTTTCAGATTGAGTTTAAAATATTACTTCTCACATATAAAGCATTAAATAATCTAGCTCCTGTTTATCTAACCAACCTTCTGTCTCGCTACAATCCAACCCGCTCTCTAAGATCTCAAAACTTAGGGCTTCTAGTAGTACCCAGAATAGCAAAATCAAATAAAGGGGGTCGAGCCTTCTCATTTATGGCTCCTAAACTCTGGAATAGCCTTCCTGATAATGTCCGAGGCTCAGACTCTCTCTCTCAGTTCAAAACTAGATTAAAGACCTATCTTTTTAGTAAAGCATACACTCAATACTTCACTTAGCTGTATGATGCATGAATGTGCTCCACACATCTCATTTATATACACTATGAACAGCAGCTACGCTAATTATTTTCTTTGTTCTCTATTCCCAATTGGGGATACTCATCCCGAGGCCCCCAGAGACTATGCAGCGCCACTGATGCGATCCAAGACCCGCAACGAGACGATTCCAAGGCTCCATAATCCTGGACCTCGCTGTATCCTGAGCAGCTGCTTGGCAGAGTAGCAAGCAAGAGACCGATTCCTGTGACCCTCCAAGGCCAGACGAGCCTCGAGTTCTCCAACCTCTGGCGCCTAGACTGCAGCTAGAGCTGCGCACCGATGGATTACTCTTCTGTGTTTGGTTAGTAGTGAATGTTAAACAACACTGAACTGAACTGAACTCAAACATTAATAACTAAACTGACATTTTCAATTTACTATAATCTTCTATGTGAAGCTGCTTTGACACAATCTACATCGTAAAAGCGCTATACAAATAAAGGTGAATTGAATTGAATTGCGGTAAAATATGTTACAAGATTTGAATATTGCGTCAATTGTGTGAGGTATTGAACTTCATTCAAGATCTGGCAACTTGACAAAATGAACAAACGTACTTTTATTGAAACTGCATTGGGACGTACAAATTACGGGAGTTTCCCGGGAGAAATAACAAACCGGGAGGGTGGCGGGAGATGGATGTGAAATACGGGAGACTCCCGGGAAAAACAGGAGTGTTGGCAGTGTACTTTCCAATTTACTTGTGCTCTAAGTTTGCCAACTATGACGATTTCCACTGCTGAGAAACCTGGAAGGGGTCCATTCAGTAGATGAACAAACTCCTGACGTGTGTTTAGAACAAATGATCTCAGAAGTTCTGATTGTAACTCTCTCTATAATTCAACTGGAAAACACGCTCCTCCTCCCCACCCCCACTCGACCCTGCCAGATATTTTCTGATACATTTTCCAGACGTCTTGCTTCTCAAGCAAACGCATCTCTTTTGAAAGTCATTTTTGTATGTAGCAGCATTAAACGCGCTGCCGTCGACTGCGGTGTCATAAGAGAAGGAGGGCCGTAGGGCTGTTGAAGGGGCCGCCGCTGCTGTTATCAGTCCCGCACACTCCCTCCTCCTCCAGCAGGGGGTTTAATGATCCTCATGCACGTATAATCAGGAGACTCCAGTAAGCATGCTTAAATACAGCCTCCGCTATCATCACAGAGAGCAGGTACAGAGAGAGAGACCTGAAGGGTCAGCGGTCCTGTGATTAGACTTTTATCGGCGCGCTCATCGTTTCTGTGAGAGAACGGCCCCAATCTGAAGTTTAATTGAGTTGAATGTTGTTATCGGAGTCGAGCTGCAGGATTGCTCTCTCTTTCTCTGTCTGTGTCTCAGAGGGAGATGTTTTTTTCCCGCTCTCTCTCTCTCTCTCTTTCTCCAGGCGGGAGGCTGCTTTATATGGAAATAGGCTGCAGAACGACGGAGTTCATATGGAGAAGAAAGCTCAAAGTACTCCGCATGTCACACTCATTTCAGCTCAAGCTCCTTTTTTTTTTTTGGGCTGCTTTTTTTCTTGTGCACTTTCTCGCCTCGTAGTTTCTAAATAATGCGCTTAATGTATGCTGTTCTGTTTGGTGTCTTTGAATGAGCCAACAAAAAATAAGACTTTGGATGTGTGTGGAAGGGAATACTACACTCTAAAAACATTCGGGTGGGTCTTAATGTGGACAAACCCAAACGTTGGGTCAAAAAGTTTTGTCCATATTTGACCCAAGCAATTGGTTACAAAAACCCAGCATTTTTTTGAATGTGCACTCTAAAAAATGCTAAAAATACAACTTTTTGACAAAACAAGTCAACAGCTGGGTTATTTTTAAATGAATTTTATAGAAACAAATGAACGTGTAACGTAACATTTTGTACATATTTGACCCAATTTGAGTTGAAATAGCCCAGAATATTGTTTTAGAGTGCAGCAATTTTATGTCAATTATTTTAATATCGCTATTTAGCCCCCCCATCATGCTGGGTTGTCGTAACCCTAATGTTGGGTCAAAAAGTGTAATTTAAATTGTATTAAAATGTACATATTTGACTCAGCATTAGGTTACAAAAACCCAGCATTTTTTAAAAAGAGTACACTCTAAAAAATGGTAAGTTATTCCAACTCAATTTTGACTGTCAACAGCTGGGTTATTATTATTATTATTATTTATTTTATAGAAACAAAAGAAATGTAACATTTTGTTCTTATTTGACCCAATTTAGGTTAAAATAACCCAGTATTTTTAGAGTACAGCAATTTTGGGCCACTTTGTGTCATCATAAACCCCAGAAAATAACACTTGTGGTTTAAATGAGCTGTTTGTTGTACTTCTGTGCAGTTCTGTTTGTTGTGTGGAAGGGAATACTACACTCTTAAAAATGCTGGGTTGTCGTAACACTAATGTTGGGTCAAAAATTGTCATTTAAATTTTAATGAAATATTAACCCTATGCTGGGTTTGTCCGTATTTGATCCAGCATTAGGTTACACAAATCCAGCATTTTTTAAAGTGTACACTCTAGAAAATGGTGAGTTATTCTAACTTAACTTTGACTAAAATATAGACAAAGTCAACAGCTGGGTTATTTTTTTCAATTAATTTTATAGAAACAAATTAAATGGAACAATTTGTTCATATTTGACCCAATATAGGTGGAAATAACCCAGCATTTCTTTTTAGAGTACAGCAATTTTATGTCAAAACACTTTATTGCTATTTAGCCCCTCCCCCTCGCCCAACCATTCCAGTGTCTGTAGGCCAAATTTGGGCTGCTTTGTGACATCATAAACCCCAGAAAACAACACTTGCAGTTTAAATGAGCTGTTTGTTGTACTTCTGTGTAGTTCTGTTTGTTGTGTGGAAGAGAATACTTCACTTTAACAAATGCTAGGTTGTCCTAACCCTAATGTTGGGTCAAAAAGTGTCATTTAAATTTTATTAAAATGTACAAATTTGACTCAGCATTAGGTTATAAAAACCCAGCATTTTTTCAAGTGTACACTCTAGAAAGTGGTGAGTTATTTCAACTCAATTTTGATTAAATTATCCACAAAGTCAACAGCTGGGTTATTATTTTTTAAATTAATGTTATAGAAACAAATTAAATTTAACATTATGTCTGTTTTTGAACCAATTTAGGTTAAAATAGCCCAGAATACTGTTTTAGAGTGCAGCAATTTTTAATGTAATTTTTTTTTAATATTGCTATTTAGCCCCTCCCCCTCCCCCCAATCATTTGAATATTCGTAGGCCAAATTTGGGCCGCTTTGTGTCATCATAAAACCCAGAAAACAACACTTGTAGTTTAAATGAGCTGTTTTTTTTTATTAAAATATTGAAATATTAACCCAATGCTGGGTTTGTCCATATTTGATCCAGCGTTAGGCTATACAAATCCAGCATTTTTGAAAAAGTGTACACTAAAAAATGGTAAGTTATTTCAACTCAATTTTGACTAAAATAAAGACAAAGTCAACAGCTGGGTTAATGAGCAGTTTAAATGAGCTGTTTGTTGTAGTTCTGTGTAGTTCTGTTTGTAGTTCAGTACCCCCTCCCCTAGGAGCACCTCCTGGTGCTCCCAGAAGAGCTTACCTGGCGATTGTAATCATCGATAAGAGAGTGATCCAGTATGTCCCTAGGGCGGATTAATGGCCGCATGAAAAACGGGCTTTAATTTAGAAACATGAAAAACGGGATGAATTCTCCTGTACGCTGGAGGAAGTTTGAGGCGGACTGCCACCGGACTAATGATCTTGATGACAGTGAATGGGCCAATAAATTTAGGTGCAAGTTTATTACATACGGATCGCAAAGGAATATTCTTGGTTGAAAGCCACACTTTTTGACCGACGACGTAAACGGGAGGCTTCGACCGGTGGCGATCGGCTTTAGCCTTGGTGCGCGCACCCACTTGGAGGAGGGTCTGTCTGGCCCTGTTCCAAGTGCGCCGGCACCTCTGGACAAAGGCGTGAGCGGAGGGGACCGCGATTTCGGATTCCAGACTGGGAAAAACAGGTGGCTGGTAACCTAAGCTACACTGAAACGGAGACAGGCCCGTTGCTGACACTGGTAATGAATTGTGTGCGTACTCCACCCATGGGAGCTGCTGGCTCCAAGTAGCGGGATTCTGTGAAACCAAACAACGCAACATACGCTCGAGATCTTGGTTGGCCCTCTCTGTTTGTCCGTTACTCTGAGGATGGAAACCAGAAGAAAGACTTACAGTCGCCCCCAATAAACGACAAAATTCTCTCCAAAATTTAGAGACAAACTGAGGCCCCCTGTCAGAAACCACGTCCGTCGGGAGGCCATGGATGCGAAAGACGTGATTTATGACAGCTTCCGCTGTCTCTCTGGCTGAGGGTAATTTGGGCAGAGGAATGAAATGAGTAGCCTTCGAGAACCGGTCCACCACGGTCAAAACGGCCGTATTGCCATCAGATGGCGGGAGACCTGTGACAAAATCTAGCGAAATGTGCGACCAGGGTCTCGAAGGTACTGACAGAGGCTGTAGGAGCCCAGCAGGCGGGCGATTAGAAGTCTTAGAAACAGCGCAAACAGAACAGGCCAAAACAAACTCACGT